>JAWNOU010000004.1:42500-153606 GCA_035045725.1 Drosophila ezoana | reverse complement strand
ATCCGATCGGCCTGAAACTAATTTTCAAAGAAATTTGTTCAAATTAATTTGAGAGGAGTTTCGCACTTTTTGGAAAATCCATCCCTCCTTGGTGGAAATCGGGGTCAAATGGTGGGTGACGTTTCGCGCTCAAATTCATTTTCAAGAATCTACATATGAATTGTCATTTGCAATGTGTTTCACATTTTTCGTAAAATCTAAACTCCTTCGGTGGAAAGTGCATTTTAAAGATTTATGTTGGTGAATTTTAAAGTGTGGCCGATTTGTATCAAACTTATTCTCAAAGCTCTACATAAGCATATAATCAATACGTGTTTCAGCGATTTGGGAAGCTCCACTCGCAACAAAGGTAAAATAGCGGAAAACATTTGTATTTAAGTTGTTTGTTTACCGTCCGTTCAGTTTCAAAATCATTTTCAGAGCGTTTTGAGAACATTTATTTTAGAATATACGTACCACGGGCAAGGTCGGACTATACCCGCTAGTGATATTATAAAAGAATAATTATTGGAATATGAACAACTTCTAATTTAGTTTTTGTTGTGCAATTTAGTTGCAGCTTATTGAAATATCTGTCTGCAGAACAAATAATCCAGTTATACATAAATGTGGCATTGTTCTGTCTGCAGAACAAATAATCCAGTTATATATGTGGCATAGAATGTTCAAGTAAAAGCGCGAATTTAGATATGCAGATATATTTAAATTAAATAAACAAGAAAACCAAGATATACAGAATCAACCGAACTGTAACAAATAAATAAAATGCAAATAATACTTCCAAATAATCCCAAATGAAGACTCTTCGATTAAGAGAATGACACGACTAAAATATCATAAATTATTTTATTTCTTGTCAGTACTTAAATACCTCAACCCAAAAGGTGGACTTAAATTTTGCTTGATTAAATACATTAAATTCTTTAAATATTTTATGCTTTTAATTTAAGTTTTCGGATTGGGAAAATAAAAGCAGGGGTGTAGGTGCAGGGTGCCTTCCTCGACTACAGCACTCTTTCACAATATTCCCTTTTTCTTGCTCTCTTTTCTCTTTTCTATCTCTGTGAGACTATCTCCGATTTTCGGTTTCTTTCTCTCTCTGAATCACTCTGATGGTAAAGAAAACTAAGAAGTTATAAAAGTTATTTCATTCATACATACTTCTTCACAAAATGAACTGGAGTAGATGGGTTCTGTTGATATCTGCCGTTTCGTAAAAATACAGTTTTAACAAGTAAGAGGTTCTAGTCGGGAGCTCCCGACTAGGGGATACCCTGAACCCTCTTATTTCAACACAAAATGCAGCACGTTCTACGTGCTCGTTTGAAATAATATAGATAAATACAAAAAAAAAATTTGTATTTGCAGGGTTCGAACTCCCAACTGACCGCAATACTTGCTTCCGACTTTAGAAAAAAAATTTTTTCCCGGTAGTGCTCGAACTCGCGACAGACCGCTCCTCTTGCCACTGCCTCTACTCAACATCCATCTTGTTGTGAAAAATACCAATTAAAAATAACAGCAAAGGAAACAATCGCAATTGCAATGCTGTTGATAGAATTCGAAGCAGACGCCTATAAATGTGTGTGTACACGCATACAGAAATTCTTGGAATTTACGCCCCATCCAATTGCGCAGTAAAAAACACAACTTTTGGGTTTTTGTTAACCGATCCTAATGAAATTTTCTACAGTATATCTTTTTGTACCATAGAATATTTGTGTATTCTCAAAAAGTAAATTGCATTTAAATTGTGACTTAAATTGGTTGGCAATACAAGTTGGGTTATTAACTTGATTTAAAGCTCTGCGGTGGAAGCGGGAAGGTGGCGATAAAATGAAAGATATTTGATATATACATATATACTATTCTACAATAAACATATCAAGTTTGGTGACCCTCGCTCTTAGTGTTTACCCAATTTGCTCAATAGGATGTCGATATCGATTTTACTAGATTGCTTGAAAACGGAGTAAGTTGTCAATTATCGGAAACAAACTCGATCTGCGCAGGCACTAGAAGGACCTTTAGCTAAAATTTCAGTCTCTAGGTTCTGATATCCTTGCGTTCATACATACGGACGGACAGACGGACGGACAGAAAGACGGACATGGCTAGATCGACTCGGTAATTGACACTTTATGGGGTCGAAGATGCTTCCTTCTGCCTGTTACATACATTAACAGCACAAACACATTATACCCTTTTTACCCACTTTCAATGGGTTCAGGGTATAATTATAGTACCATCTGCAAAGGTATAAAAATAATCTGAAAATAAAAAGCTTGGCTAAGAATTAGTTTAACCATACAGTAATAAACTCAACTTAAATGTTATTTAATTTGTATTCTCTTTTGCGAATAAGCACAGAATTAAATGGATAGTTGGTTTGAAATAATGGAAACATACATATATTGTTATAATGCGTTTTTAAAAATTATGTAACAACAAAATCAAAGTATATCTGCTTAACCCAACTAGAGTGTAATATCGAATTTTAACGTTGAATTTAAGAATTTCTTAGATGTGTGCGGCAAAACATTACAGAAATAACGTGATCGTCCTGGACAATATGGCATTCTGTAAGGTATATGCGCGACGTTCTATCTCGTAAATCATCAAAATATTTAAGTTTTCTGTGCGGCAAGAAATTAATGAAAATCGAAGCACAAGAATGAACAAAAGGCGGAGAACATTCGGTGGCAGCTGACAATCACCTCGACGCGTCTTTGGCTCCAACTACATAATGCTGAACAAGTAAGAAGTTCTAGTCGGAAGCTCCCGACTAGGGGATACCCTGAACCCTCATATTCAACCACCAAATGCAGCGTGCGCTTTTAGATAGAGAGTAGCGGGGAGGTGGCGATAGGTATAAAATGAAAGATACTTGATATATATATACTTTTCTAGAAGCTACATGTCCAGTTTGGTGACTCTAGCTCTTACTATTTACCAAAATTGGTTAGAATACAGGATTTCGATATACATTCGATTATCGGAAACAAACTCAATCTGCGTAGGAACTAGGAGAACCTACATCTAAAATTTCAATTGTCTAGCTCTTAAAGGTTCTGAGATCCTTGCGATCATACATAAGGACAGACGGACCGAGCTAGAGACTTGACATTTCAGCTGTAGGTCCTCCAAGTGCCTACGCAAAACGAGTTTGTTTCCGATAATCGATAACTTACTCCGTTTTCAAGCAATCGATAAAAATCGATATCGACATCCTGTTTTTTGAGCAAGTTGGCTAAATAATAAGAGCTAGAGTCACCAAACTGCATTTGGTGTTGGAAGAAGAGGGTTAGGGGATTCCCTAGTCGGGAGCTCCCGACTAGAACCTCTTACTTGTTATGATTGATTTTTATTGACTAAATTTAATTTTAATTGATTTTAATTCACTAAAAAATATTGAAAATTAGTTAATTGCAAATTGTATTTATTTAGTTTAGTTTATTAAAGTTTTTTATTGTTTTGCAAAATAGACGCAAGGACTTTTGTGCAGCAGAATGAACAATTGCTGGGAGTAAAGAAAGTTCGATGTCAGGCACACCTACGTACATACATTTATACAAGCACACTCATAACACCAACTTTGACAAACACAAACACGAATGTGCGTCTGTTACCAAATAGCTTTATTGCAAATGACAAATAAAATGCCGGAGTCAAAACAACCGCACGCAGAACAGAAAGAAACATACTATGAACGTACAAAACACATTCAGAATAAAAGGGCCTCTGCCTGGCATGTATACTTATTTAGAACGCCAACGTCAACGAGTTACGCAAATGACAACAAAGGATTTTTTCCTTATTACAGTACGTTCGCGCTGGCGGCCAAAACAAATAAAATTGAATAAAGCGATAGTTTCGATTGCATTAGATGGGTGGCATTCAGTAAGAAATATATATATAAATATATATATTTATTACTCAATGGGTGGGTGAAAGGTGCACTGGATGGTAGAAACGATAAATCTGACTTTAATTCAGAACAGGGTGCAGTATCATGTGTGCGAAACGGAAGCAAAGTGCAAGCGGAAGTAATTGATGTGCGTGTATGCGTGTGGCCATCTGTGTATGTAATATGATGTGCATGCAAATGCGAAACATGAATGCAACCAGCAACAAGCTGAGAGAAATTTGCGCAATATTTGGAAATTATTCTTTGAGACCAAAGCATAATCCAGCCATCAATTTTGTGCAATTATTATATTTTTATAAAAAAAACCTCATATCGTTTAAGTTGAATTAGAAAAAGTTATTATATAATTATGAAACATTTTCAATTATTTAATTAATAATGTGTATAGTTCAAGTGCTGTTTAAAAAATGTATAAATGTATTTGTGCACAATGCAAATGTATGTAACAGGCAGAAGGAAGCATCTCCGACCCCATAAAGTATATATATTCTTGATCAGCATCAATAGCCGAGTCGATCTAGCCATGTCCGTATTTGAAATTTGAGATGTAGGTGCTCCTAGTGCCTGCGCAGATCGAGTTTGTTTTCGATAATTGATAACTTACTCCGTTTCAAAGTAATCGATAAAAATGTATATCGAAATCCTGTTTTTAAGCAATTTTTGTAAATAATAAGAGCTATGTAGCTTCTAGAAAAGTATATAAATATCAAGTATCTTTCACTTTATACCAATCGCCATCTCCCCGCTACCACCCCAAAGAGGGTTCAGGGTATTCCCTAGTCGGGAGCTCCCGACTAGAACCTCTTACTTGTTTACTGTTTGTTATTTTGGTGACATGTTTCTCGAATGTAAGTCCTCTGTCGAGAGTTACCCCAAGGTATTTATGATGATGCACCTTCTCTAAGAGCTCGCTATATTGAAAAAGTCCAGGCAGGAGTCATTGCGCAGGGTTTGAGGGACCGTAGCAGATTTTTCAGGGCTCATTGGAATGTAGGAGCCAAATCGTTTTCCGTGGGCATATCGTGCGTGAGGAGGCTATAGATTGTCGGACCCAAACCCCAACCTTGTGGGACACCCGCTATTATAAGATTGGTGTGAGAGGTTATGCCATTCTGTGCCACTTGGAATGTCCTCTCGTCCAGGAAGCTGGCAATGATGTTAAAGAGCTGCGGGTTTAATTTGCTCTTTATCTTTCAGAGGAGACCTACGTGCCACAACTCGAACGACCAAAAACTGAAGGCTTGTTGGATGTAGGGGTATGCTGTCACCGCATTCTCCTTCCTGTGAAATCCGTCCAAGATAAAGTTTGCAATTCGATGGAGCTGCTCCGGGGTACCGTGCTTGAATCGAAACCCTATGTAGAACTTCGGGATTGACCGTTTTGTCTCCGGTGTATTCCGGTTCTTACCGTCATACTCCAGCAGACTTCTGATGATTAACATTCCTTCCTTGATTAATAGTAGAACCATGATGGGTGTAATATTTATCCGTGTATTAATTATTGGTAAAATCGACTCTTCTGAGTTGACTAGACAATTCAATTTATTCTTCTCTTCCTCGTATAAAGCCTTCTATTCTAAACTATTTAGTAAGTAGATAATCTTATTTGAGTTTGTAATTGTATTTGTAGATAAATTCGTAGTTTGTTTTCGTTCTGTACTTCGCGACTCGGATCGTACGTTACACGACTGCGCCCTTCGATCGGTTGGATGGGAGGTGGAATGTAGTACCATGCATCGGGACTCGCGCGAAAAAAAGGACCTGAGCTGAGCAGCTGGTGAGCGCTTCATGCAGAGCAACGCCTCTGCCGTCAGCTCTGTAGCTTTCCACAGCCTGTGTTTTGCATTGAAGTCGCCTCCAACAATGAATTTATGACCAAGCTAATCAATGAGGGATTCGAATCCAGCTCGGCTCCATGAAATATTTGGTGGTAGATACGCTGCAGCTACAGCTATTTCGCCCAAAGGAGTCCCCACCATAATTGCAGCCATCTGCGTGGCGTTGGAGGTCACTGGGTGTACCAAGTCCTGTTTCACAAGGACCGCAGCACCTCCTCTGTTGGGTGATCCACGCGGTAGCACACATAGCCTTCCACGGCGAAGTACAGGCCTGCAGGTAAGTGGGCTTCTGAGCCAAGCATGATGTCAACTTTATGTTTTCCCAGAAACGGTTTGAGCTCGTTTGTATTTTGTAAGATGCTACGAGTTTTCCACGATCCGAGGCCTGTCTTGGCAGCCACTGACCAGGACGGTTCCTATGCACTCATAGGAACGGACGCATTGCCTGATGCTAATGCGAAGCGCGTCCCGATTATTATGAGCCTGCTTAAGGTCAACATACCAGTAGTTGCGATTTGGCGACTATTAGCACTGTCATCATTTGTGGACAGCCTGGCCCCCAGGCTGTATAAGTTTACCGCAACGTGACCGAGTGTTGCAAAGGCACCTTCACTTTGGTTCTTGGAAGTAAAAGCGGCCAGGATTTTGACCACTTCGCGGTACGGTATGTCCTCCTTGAGACAGAAGTGCGTAAATTGGACCCTGACCTCAATCAGTTTGCGCATAATGCCTCTGTGGGTGTCCAAATCTTTTGCGTAGGTCCTCAGGGCGGCAGACGCCAACTGCCTGGTCAAGTGTCTGTTCCATTGCGACGATGTTGTTAATTCCGTGAACTGTTATGGTCCTGGGCTTGGGGACCTTCGCAGTTTGAGGTTCGATTGGAGCTTGCGGAGACTAGTCGGTAGCTTCTATGTCGTCGTCATCGATGACAGAGGACCATATCTGTTCCTATTTGTCGACAGACGCTAAGAGCAGTGGAACTGCCACCTGCTTTGCTAGTTATCCGTTTTTTACGGGTTCTTTTCTTTTTTTGACGGCTTCAGCCAATAGCGTTGTCCCTCGCCCTTTTTTTAACGCTAAACTTTTGCCAGTAGACCATGGGTTCCTGAAAGGCTGACGTATTACCTTACAAGGTGCAGAGCAGGGTTTTGGCCGCTATGAGCGCTGAAAGAGGAGCAGTAGCTGGTGCGTCTGCCTTAACCCCTCATGGGTGTATAAGTGCTCCTCGTCAATGTCAACGAGTGGAGGTCTACTTGCTTCAGTGAGCGGGTATACCGGTGACATGGGTACGCCGCGGTAATAGCTGTTGCATGAGTTAGATTCCATTCGTTATTTTGTGGGAAACTTAATAAGGCAACCACAAGAAAATATATAAGTAGTAATATTAGGTAACTTTCCTTTTCTTAAAAAATAACCAGTATTTCTGATAAAGTGACTGTTCCCGAATTGCGATTTGTCGTGATCAAGTCACGAAATTTTTTCCCAGCCCTGTCACAGTTTTTGGTCGTTGTGTCGGATTAAGAGCTCTCTCACGAAAGATCAAAAGCTCACACACGGGTAATAGAAGTTTTGGAGATAAGCTTGTGCAACTTTTCAGTAGTTCAAGCATGAACATCGGCACGTGTTGTTGCATATATAATTTCTGCGTTTCTTGAATTCAACACTGCGCTTGGGCTGCCAGCGGCAGCGTTCTTGGTGTGACGACCCGCTATGTGCAGGATTTGTTTATAGTACCCTGGGGCGGACAGGTAAAATTGTCACTATCACTTCAAATTATTGTATTGTTTTAATCGGTGCACTAACACAGGCACACTCGGGAGCAGATTAGCAAACGACCGATCGCCACGAGAACTTGCATAGGAATGTTGCACAATATTGAATTGTAGATTTCTCTTAAGTTGATGCGAAATGAATAATAGTCCTTAATTTAATTGCTGATAGCTCAGTAAAAAAAACACTTGCAAATACATGAAAATGTTTCATTAAATTAAAAGATAGTAATGGATATTATTACTATTAACAAATTGAAAGATATTCAGAGTTTCAGCCTGAACATGAAAATCTTAAATAACTCCTATTCAAATTGATTTAAATATTTTATTAAATAATGTTATATATTCGGGGAGATAGGTTTTAAAATAAAAATTAAGATCTTGATCTCCTATATAAACAATAACGATGAACTAACAATCTAAATCAATAGCAAAAGCCCAGATATTATACCCTACAACACTGAAAGCTTAATTTGCCACAAACAATACTTTGGTTACTTTACTAATTTGCCGCACAATCTCAATGCTTAACAAGGAATTGGCATTCTTATCAAAAAACACCTGCCGCACTCCTTTCTGCCTAGCATAACTCGTTCAAATATTCTGCATTTGGCTATCCAGTTAAACTTTAACCAAAAACTAACCATACTCAACAGCTACATTTCGCCAGCTCAATCATTTTCTTCCAACGAATTTTTAGCAATAGTAAATTCTTTCAATGTACCACTCATGCTAATCGGCGATTTCAATTCCTGGGGTTGCGCTTGGAGCTCCAGTCGCACCAACTCCAAAGGAATAAAAATAATCAGAGCAATTTCCGCATCCAACTAATCTCTTTTGAACGATGGCCCTGCAACACACTTTTCAACCCAACGTTTACACATATAGACCTCACTTTTATTTCTCCCACCCTTCACCCACTTTGCAAATGGAAAGTCCTGGCTGATCTTAAAGGTAGTGTCCATTTCCCAATAGAGACTCAATTGCTACAAGTCAATTTCGAAAAAAACAACTTCTCTCCAAATACAAAACTGAAACATTTTTGAAAAACACCCTCAAATTTCGTTTAACGCAGATATCCAACGCCTAGTCGCCTAAATAACCAAAGGCTCTCCGATTTGCCGCCAATATTGCAATACCACAGACCAAACCTCATACATTAAAAAAAAAGTACGTTGGTGGAATAACAATCTTGGGAATCTACGGGAAAAAACCAACAGCTCTGGCAAGCCTATAAGCATAAAATGACCGACGCTAATCTTATTGCCTACAAAAGATCGAATGCTCTCTTCAAGCGTACAGTTTACGAATCCAAGGGAGTGCTTTGGTACCTTCACATCCAACATAACACCTCATTTTATATCAAAACAAATTTGGTCTGACATAAAATCCCAGGGGAATCCCAGCCCCACGACTAAAATGCAATAACCCGAACAACAGTTTAATAGCCTCCCCTTTTGAAACTTTAATAACAAATACACGCGACAAAAGAAATTATCCCGTGAATATGTGCACTCTCCCTTAGCTTGTCAGCCAGGCAATTCGAATACGACTTTACAGAACTTAAATTCGTAACTGCGCTACAAAAAGCCAAGGGTAAAACACACGGTCACGACCGTATTTCATATCCTATGCTAAAGCAGCTACCGGCTTCAGGCAAGGCAGAGCTTTTAAGGATTTATAATTGCACGTTTAGGGTGGGCCGTTATCACCATTCATGAAAATAAGCAGAGGAAGTGCCTATTCCAAAGCCTAACAAGCCGTCTTTTTTTCTTTTTTTCCTTACTTTCATGCCTGGCAAAAACTTTCGAGAAAATGATAGCTCGCAGACTTGTGTGGTATATTACCGAAAAAAAAATTCCTAAGCCCAAATCAAGTAGGATTCAAACCCAAGCACAGCACGATGGACTCCCTCATGCACTTGCAGCATTTCGTGTCAGATGCTCTTTCGACCAAAAATCATGTCACCTTATTGGCGACTGATTTTGAAAAAGCATTTGATCGCGTGGGAGCTTATACAGTTCTTTAACAGCTCGCCAAATGGAGGGTGGGTGTGAATATCTTCGAAATAGTGAAGGCTTTTATGACCGGGCGCTCATTTCGGGCTAGAATTAACAACGTGCTATCGAACTACAACAATCTGCACAACGGCATTCCTCAAGGATCGCCGTTATCAGTAATCATATTTATTACCGCATTTGAAGTAATTAAAAACATTGTTTTGAAATAAAAAGTAATTGCGATTATAATGTACGCAGATGATGCCATAATTTTCAGTAAAATTAAAGACATTGTTAAACTTAATATAATTCTTAATAATATACTTAAGGACATTTATAATTGGGGGCTAGTCTCTGGTGCAACCCTTTCACCTAATAAATGTAAAATCCTGCATATCTGCATAAAAAAATCCGATGTACATACACTAGTTTCTAGTTTTGCCATAGAATGCGTCCAGGCTCTTAGAATTCTCGATATTCATTGTCGCCACAAAAACAGACGATACCACTGCGTTTGCAAGTGTTGATCAAAATGGTAAAACTATTACACCTGGATGCCTCCCAGAATATTGCTCGATATTCCCGGCGGAAGCAGTAGCCATTCTAAAAGCTATAAACTACGCTCAAGAAAAATCCGAAAAATTAATCATCTGCACCGACAGTCTGTCCACTGTCGAACATTTCCAACTTGAACCCTGTAAAACTCCACATTTTTTGGGTACCTAGTCACAAAGGTATTATTGGAAACGAGCTAGCCGATACTGCAGCTAAATCCATGTTGAAGTATCCCACCTTCACGGTTATCCCATCCGCTGAAAAGGACATGCAGAATGTTATTCAACAATCTTTCCAGCACAAGTATAAGGAGGCCAATCCACATCTGATTAAATTGCATTTCCCCTTAACTTTTCTCGATCGAAATGTGCAATCTTCGTTCGGCTCCGAATCGGACATTGCAGCGTCACCCACGCCCACCTGCTGACCGGAGACTGCAAACCTAACTGTCCGCTATGTGGGAATGAGCTATCGACCGGGTATCGAAATACCTGCCGAAAACTGGAAAAGATAAGGAGAACCCACTTCCCTTACACATTACCATCGAACCTATGTCAGAGGACATAGATAAGATTTACAACTTTATTACAGAATGTAACTTAACCAGTCTAATTTAAAAGCAATTATTTTAAAGGAGAGCTGAAGGCCTGAACGCTAGCGCTCTAGTAATTAATTATAGTGTTATTTTTTATATGCATGTCTTATAGTTAATCTTAATAATAATAATAATAATAATTTTTGATGTTTTAATCGCACTTAAACTATGTGTTGATAGTAAGTGCGGAAGGGAAAGGAAAAACCCCGACCAGTCCGCAAGCTATTCTCCGAGCATTAGCAAGAAGTGCGAACCTCCAATCCAATCATCAATATGCACCCGGTTAAGAAACAGCACGGCCGTTTGGTTTATTTTGGTTGTTGACCGAATAAAAAGGTAGAAGTTGAGCCCCGAAAAGACACCATTACATAGCTTAATAGAAATCTTATTAGTTTGCATTAAACGATTCAATTTTTTCAGGGCCAACCCATATCAAAGTATAAGCCTTATATATAAGAAGTATTTATTTAATTTAGTTGCAGATCTCGCCAATGTGTCGTAAATTTATACTGCATTTATTCAACCGCATTTATTCACTGTTAGCTCTTGATTAAACATACTCATTTTTTGTTGCAAGTATGTTGTCCTCTCAGTTTGCCTCAATCTCACTCGGACTGCTGTTATATGGGGTCCCATGCTTTGTTCTAATGAAAAATGTCCTGTTGGAAAAATGATGCTAGGCAACAACTACAACTAGAGAAAAATGCGGCAAAATAGGGCACATAGCAGTTGCTTATCTATGCGCCATCTTTTTTCTTAAGTTCAGCATCTCGTTAGTTTTATTTTTTTTTTTCTCTCCTCTTCTTTTGGATATGGTCTGAGATGAGCGGGCAACTTAATTATCCAGACTGCACCATAAAGCACAGCTGAAGTTGAAGCTTGTGAGCTGCTGTAATTCGCTTACATTTTCTGTTTATACATTGTTCACTAAACGAAAAGTATGTATTGGTCAGCACTGCAAGTCCCACAAAAATTGTCTGTGGTTCGGTTAACGGAATGAAGCAACTTTGCATTAAGATTTAGGTCGTAAATCCAGGTACTCTTCCAAATCCAGGCTTGTCATAGACGACAATATTTTAGTGAAACCAATTTTTTTTCCTGAAAATTGATTGCAGTTACATTTTTAAGTCACCATGCCAATAATCAAAAGCAGTATTTTCCAACTGATTTAAGCTTTTATGGCTTTCACCGTTTCTATCAAATCAGTACAAATTCATGGAAAAATCATGTGTTTATTTTTTAATATTTCCATTAAATATCATTAAATCATTTCGTATTCTAACTATGAGAACTAATTATGTTGAACATCTGTAAAAATTATATAGTGTATTCGTGCAAATGTATGTAACAGGCAGAAGGATGCATCTCCGTCCCATAAAGTATGTATATTCTACATCAGCATCAATAGCCGAGTCGATTTAGCGATGTCCGTCTGTCTGTCCGTCCGTCCGAATGTATGAACTAAAAGATATATCAAGTATCTTTCACTTTATGCCTATCGCCACCTCCCCGGGAACCACCGCAGAGCAGAGAAATCAAGTTAATAACCCAACTTGTATTGCCCACCAATTTAAGCGACAATTTAAATGCAATTGACTTTTTGAGAATACACAAGTTTTCTATGGTACAATATAATATACTGTCGAACATTTCATTAAGATCGGTTTTTGTTTTGTATTTCGGTATTTTGCGCACTACTGGGCACGTGTTTGCAACTTTTAAGAATTTCTATATACACGACAGTGTACAGTGTACAGCGTACAGTATACATTGTGCACACACACATTCATGCGCGTCTGCTTCGAATTCTGTCTTCACTGCGATTGTTTTCAGTGTTGCTAATTTAATTGGTTCTTTTTCTCAATAGGATCCAATTATTAGTGTGGCTGTTGAGTAGAGGCAGTGGCAAGTGGTGCGGTCTGTCGCGGGTTCGAGCCCTACCGAGGAAAGTAAATATGCGGTCAGTTTGCGATTTCACACCCTGCCAATGGAACTTTTTATACCCTGAACCCATTAAAAATGGGTAAAAGGGGTATATTGTATTTCTGCAAAGTGCAAATGTATGTAACAGGCAGAAGGAAGCATCTCCGACCCCATAAAGTATATATATTCTTGATCAGCATCAATAGCCGAGTCGATCTAGCCATGTCCGTCTGTCTGTCCGTCCGTCTGTCCGTATGTATGAACGCAAGGATCTCAGAACTTATAAGAGCTTGAAATTTTAGATGTAGGTGCTCCTAGTACCTACGCAGATCGATTTTGTTTCCGATAATCGATAACTTACTCCGTTTCCAAGTAATCGATAAAAATTGTTTATCGAAATCCTGAATTTTAAGCAATTTTGGTAAATAATAAGAAGCTAGAGTCACCAAACTTGACATGTAGCTTCTAGAATAGTATATAATTAAGTTTTACACGAATAGTTACTTTAAAAAAATATATTTCAATTCTTTATTTTCACTATTGGCTACTACTTATAACGAGTACATTCAGATTTGACTCCCGAATATGAACTAATTTATCTATCTGTTGCGGTCGCTTAGCAAACTTCGCTTTGAGAGAGCTTGAGTCAAAATTGAGTGAAGTTTGAGCTGCGTCAGCAATTATGCGTGGGATAGTACTCTGATGGGAACATTGACAGTGGCGTGATATTTAGGGTGAATTGTTTATGTCTACCAAAGGGGACAGTTTGATCTTGACCAATGTCGATGTTATCACCAGGCCTTTTGTTTACAATATTAGACATGTTTATACTTATGCTTATGTGCTAAGTTATGTTAAAGGGTGGGTGCGACTATGGATATGTCACTCCCCCAACCATTAGAAAAGTGCCTGTCCTCAGGTGTTTAAGTTTGGGTATAGTGTAATATTTTCTTCTTTTTTAATTGGTGTATCTTCTACTATTTCAGGTGTTTGTTCTACTTTTGGTTTTTTATATTTTATTATTAATTTCTTAGGTATGCTTTTGAACTTATATGTTAAATATAGTGTTAAACTTATTAATATGATTACAAATATGGTTATTGTAATTATCTGGAATACATTATTAAATTTTGTGTGTTCAATTATAATTTGTTTCGTTTGTACAAACGAAAGTGGTTCTAATTTTATAACATCATTGCTTACATAAATGTTTTGAGTATAATCTAACATGTTGTTTGAAATTGAAATTTCATTAATTTGCAATGAACAATTAAAGATTTTTATTAAATTGTTTCCTTCTATTGATATTTGGTTATTTATACAATTGTGGTTTAATATAGTTTTTGGTAAATTCCAAGTTAAAATTATATTTGGTTCTACATAGTTAATTTGAAAATTTTTAAAAGTTTTAGTATAACTACATTGTGATGTAATTTGGTTTAAAATTCCTGTCATACATTCATTATTAATTAATTTTTTTGTTTCTTTGCTATAAACTTTTTTGTCTTGTGTAAAATATTTTTCATGAGCTATTTCTGTCAAAATGTTATTATTTTCATCTGGGTATGGAATTATTTCAAATACCGGATTTTTTATTATTTCTCGAGGAATATGGGATATTATCAGTATTTCGTTTGTATCTGATTTAAACCAGGTTGAAGTTTTTACATTTAACAATTTCTCAGAGTTGACATGCAACAAATAGTCATGTTTTAATAATTTCGGGTTAAAAATACCTAATCTTGTGAGCTGCATTCCCATCTCTATATCTTCTATATATTCTGTAAAGTGTTGTAAGTTAAATATAAGCATATTTAATTTCTTTCCTTTTTCTGTCTCTTGATTTAGTTCGTTCATGATTTCTATTCCATTGTTTATAACTTCTATTATGTGATTTAATTCATTAACCTGAACGGTGTTTTCTGCTAGGCTGCTAATTTTTTGTTCAATTTCTGTTTTGTCTTCTTGGTCTAATGTTCCAAATAAGTATTTGTATGCTGTTCCTACTATGTTTATGAAACCTCTTTTGCTGCGTTTGGCTATTTTTAAGCCGTTTATTTCTCTGTTTAACTTTTCTACTAGGTATTCGATTTGTATTAGGTTATTAAATTCTTTAGATTGTTCGATTAAATTGTTAAAAGTTTCTTCGGTTTTTGTTATGTTAACCGTTAAACAATGGTATTCGTAATTTGTCGGAATGTCTATGGTTCCTGTTTTAAATATGAGATAACCGTTATGGGCTTTAATAGGGTTAATTTCAATGCTTTGTGCATTTATATGGTTTATAGTTATTGATAGTAATATTATAATAATTAGTTTAAGCTGGTGCTTGTATGTTCTGGTCGCTGTCTGTTGTTGACCTGTAATTGTTATATTTACTTTGATTAGTCTTCTTTTTCTTTTTGAATTTGGTTTTGTAATGTACTATCTTCCTGCCTCTGTTTGTTTCCTCAAAATGTTTATCGTCGATTTGTCTTAGTTCTCCTGTTTTCTTGAACGGGGTTGTTGTCTTTGATTTAACTAATGGTGAGTGCTTGTATCTAGTGTCAATTTCATAATTTGTTCGTTTTTTGTTGAGGTTATTTATTAGTTTTTCTTTATTAGCTTGAGTGTCATACTCTGGTGTACCTGCGTATATGAATATGTCCGCTGGTGTTCTGTTAGTCGTTTTGTGTTTCGTCTTATGATTGTATGTGTAAAGTATAGTTTCAAATTTTGTAAGTTTATTTTCGACGTCTGAGTCGCTGTTAATGATTCTTAATTTTTCGTTAACTGTCTTATGAAAGCGTTCTACGTCGGATATGCCATTTTTACTGGTGGTTATATTAATATTTACTGCTTCTGATTTTAGCCATAATTGTAAAGCTGTGCACATAAAAGCTGAGTCTTTGTCTGCTTTTATTTCGATAGGTTTACCCATTTGGTTGAATACTTGTATTATAGCTCGTTTGGTTTCTAACCAGTCTCTACTTTTTATTTCTATTAATGATGCAAATTTTGAATAGATATCAATGCAAGATAAAAATTGTTTATCTCCTATTATGTAAAAATCCATTACATATTTTTCTCGGATATTAGCGATTTCCGGAGTTATTTCGAAAGTTAATTTTGTATCCCTGTGTTCTGTTTTTGCGATGTTACAAATCTCGCATTCGTTTATTAGATTTTGAATTAAATTTTGATAATCTGGAAAATAGTGGGTTTCTTTGAACCAATTGATAGTTTTTTCAATTCCTGGATGTAATAATTCTTTGTGTTTTTTTAATATTAGTTCCTTGAATTCTGCAAATGTTTGAAGATCTATTAATTTTTTACTAGTTTTCATTGCCTTTGTTAAATTATTCGGACTTATTATTTCTAAGTAGGCTTCTTGAAAAATTGGAAAGTCTGCTTCATTGTGGAAGTATAGCACACTTTTCTTTGTGCATAAATATTCTTTTATTAATTCTTTGGCATGTGCGTTAGTCATGTCTTTGTATGTAATTTTTATGTTGGTTTTGTGAAAGTAATTTGTAACTTTTGTTTCGTTCTCGGTTCCTTTTTCAAATTCTATTTGTCTATTATAATAATTAAGAGGTCTTTCTGTGATTTGCAAATGGTTACTGTTGTCTTCCTGAGCACTATGTATAGTTGCTCTTGTGCTAATGGTATCTTCACCTAAAAAGTTTTCGTTTAATTGAATTCTTGACAGAGCATCTGCCACATAATTTTCTTTTCCTGGGACATATTTAATTTGGAAATCAAACTCATTTAACTTGATTTTCCATCGTTGTAATTTCATGTTAGGTTCTTTCAAGTTATTTAACCAGACGAGTGGTCTGTGATCACTAAGGATTTGAAATTGTCGACCAAAAAGATAGGACCTAAAGTATTTAGTGGCCCAAACGATTGCTAATAGTTCTTTTTCAATCGTTGAATAATTTATCTCATGCTCGTTGAGAGTTCTGCTTGCATAACATATAGGCTTATGCTCTTGCGAAAGGACGGCCCCTATTGCCATATTACTCGCGTCTGTGGTTAAAGAAAATGGTTTTTCGAAATTAGGGTATATTAAAATTGGGTCGGACGTTATGAGTACTTTTAGCTTTTCAAACGCTGATTCATAGTCTTTGTCTTTTATATTGATTTTTGCTCCTTTTTTTAATTTAAGTGTTAATGGTTTTACTATATTGGCGAAATTTGGTATAAATTTCCTATAGAAACCACATAATCCTAGAAATGATTTAATTTCTTTTGGGGTTTTTGGAATTGGGAATTTGACAATTGCTTGTATTTTGTTGGGATTTGGTTTTATACCCTCAGTTGTGATGATGTGACCGAGAAATTCAGTTTCTTTTCTCAAGAACTCGCATTTATCCAACTGTAGTTTTAAGTTAGCTTCTCTAAGCTTCTCAAATACTTTTTGTAGCGACAAAATGTGTTCCTCCAATGAAGTGGAAAAAATTATAATATCGTCTAAGTAGACCAGACAATCCTTAAAAATTAAATCTTCTAAGAGATTGTTCATACAACGTTGGAACGTTGCAGGTGCATTCTTAAGACCAAATGGCATGCGAGTGTACTCGTAATGGCCATGTTTAGTCGAAAATGCGGTCTTGGGTATTGAACCAGGATCCATTTGAATTTGGTGGAAGCCCTTGGCTAGATCAATGGTTGTGAAATATTGACATTTTCCAAGTTTGTCTAATATTTCATCCATGATCGGGATAGGGTATTTATCATTAATAGTTAGTTCATTGAGATTGCGGTAATCTATGACTAACCGGAACTTTTGCTTTCCAGATGCATCGTTTTTCTTTGGAACGATTATTACTGGTGAGCAGTAAGGGGATTTGGATTTACGTATGATATTTTGTTTTATCATATCGCTTATTTGTTTATTTACTTCCTCATCGTATATTTGAGGATATTTATATGGACGCTTGTAAATTGGGTCCTCATGCTTTGTTAGAATTTTGTGTTTAATTGTACTAGTGAAAGTCAAATTGTCACCTTCATGGTACTGGATATCACGAAATTCATGTAAAACATTTTTAATTTTTTCCTTTTCTTCTGAGTTTAGGTGCTCTAGCCTATACTCATTATTTTCTGTTAATTCGTTATTAATAGCGAAGTTAAATGGTCTATCCTCTGTTGAGGGTGGATCAAGGCACTCTTGTGCGGTCATGTCCTCTTCGACCTCTTCGTCATTATATCTAAAACAAAAGTTAAATTCTCCTAAGGTTACGGATCCTTGTGCATAGTCTATTTTTGCTTGACATGCTTCAAGGTATTCTCTCCCAATCAGAACATCATAATGCTCTGAGAAGTCGTGAATATAGAATTTTTGGTTACTCGGACAAATTTTGCTTGCTCCTAATTCTATGCTTTGTTTTAATTCAATAACACCATTTATGGTGTGAACCTTTAGTGTTTCGTTGTATATTGGAAAATTTAAGCGGTTTGTTTTCATAAGGTTTATGGTTGAACCTGTGTCTATGACACATTTTAAAACTTCGTCATTCATAATTAATTTTATGAATGGATTTCTTCTGTTTGTTCCGAGGCTTGCTGATGAAAATTTTCAGATGTGTCCATTTTCATCTGCCCACTGTTACTGTCTCTTTGACGTTTAGTCGGAGGGTTTGGCGCATTCAAGCGTGAATGGGACTGATTTTGATAGTTTAAGGGGTTTTGGGTTCTACCTTGATTTAATTTCTGTTGGAACTCGTGGTGAGCCTTTTGATTGTCTTCGGAATTAGTGTGTTGTTTGTTTTGTACATGATAACTCTGATTCGTGTTGGAATAGCCACTTGAACTGGTGGCTGGGTTAGCGTTCTGCTGATAATTTCCCATGTTTCTACGATTGTTATTTTGATTTCCCTGAACGTTATTAGTTTTAGGTCTATCATTTACGCTATTTTCGTATAATCCTTCTCTTTGTGCTACTTGTTTAAGTTTTTGTGTCGACGTAATGTCGTATCTAGCTAACATCATGAAAAGCCTATCTGGTAATTTTTTTGTAATAACATCTTTAATTGTGTTATTCATGGCATTTGTATAAAGTGTTGTGTTGCCAGGTATATTTTCTAAAGCTAACTTATTTAATATGATATAAGATTTATTTTCGAGATCCTCGATGAACTTACGGACGTTTCCCTGGAAATTCGTGTTGTATAGACGTCGAAGGAGCTCTTCAAATGGTGTTTGCACTTTATATTCTTCGATCAGTGCATTCCTCAACTCCTGCCAAGTGTTGGCCGCTGTCCTTTGTGAAACTCTCTGAGCATCTCCAGCAACTTGTAATTCGATGGCTCCGTATAAGATGCTATGTTGTCTGACATCTCGGGTTGGATATAGATGTAGGATGTAATCGATCCTTTTGATAAAAGCGTTGAGATTTTCTGTTGATCCGTCAAAACTAGGCACCTGTCTCAGTTGTGAGAGGGCCTGGTTGAGGTGTTGTTCTGATAATTCCATAGTCATGGTTTTGTTGTAATTCACGTTTTGGTGGTTGATTATAAAAATTTTTTTTTTTTTTTTAGTTAATGGTACTCGAACTTTTTTGGTTCTTTGATTTTGCACTTTTATTTCTTTGCACTTGGTTTTTGCAGTTTGTACATTTAGTTTATAGTTTGTGCTTAATTATTATTGATTAATTGTTTTTTTTTTTTTGTGTGTGTGTCTTATTGAAAAGACCCAGTAATAACGTATTGCAGGGATCGAAAGATATGCAAAGCCAGTCGTTATTAACTGTTGTAGCTTTATTGCCCGAAGGGTCAATGTTAATAAACTACGAGTGAACCGAAGGTTCTTATGCGGATACGTATTCGAGAAATCGTTAACTACACACCGACAACAAATTCGGTCGCGATTGTGCTTTAGATCTAGGAATTAATTATCCTTTAGCGATCTTTACTTTTTCCCGACGTATCCTACCGGCTGCGCCAATTAAGTTTTACACGAATAGTTACTTTAAAAAAATATATTTCAATTCTTTATTTTCACTATTGGCTACTACTTATAACGAGTACATTCAGATTTGACTCCCGAATATGAACTAATTTATCTATCTGTTGCGGTCGCTTAGCAAACTTCGCTTTGAGAGAGCTTGAGTCAAAATTGAGTGAAGTTTGAGCTGCGTCAGCAATTATGCGTGGGATAGTACTCTGATGGGAACATTGACAGTGGCGTGATATTTAGGGTGAATTGTTTATGTCTACCAAAGGGGACAGTTTGATCTTGACCAATGTCGATGTTATCACCAGGCCTTTTGTTTACAATATTAGACATGTTTATACTTATGCTTATGTGCTAAGTTATGTTAAAGGGTGGGTGCGACTATGGATATGTCACTATATATATTTGCATTTGGTGTTGGAAGAAGAGGGTTCAGGGTATCCCCTAGTCGGGAGCTCCCGACTAGAACCTCTTACTTGTTTAAGTCTGTAATAGCCGAATATACCATGAAATTCGTATTAATATAGAATGAAATAAGTAATGTGATTTGATATCTACCGCGGAGACACGAAGAAGATGCGAGAACAGCGCAAAACTGAATGCTAAATGAACTATCTCTGCCCCAGCTAAACAATACGTGCAAATTCGGGCATTCTGAAGGGGAACACGTCTCAAGAAGACATGGACAGCGAAAGCGACTACGACATAAAACCTTTCGGCAGCCGATCGAGTGATACACTTCACACACTTGTCATATGTTAGGCTTGGATTTAGCTGTCGCTTCGGACTTGGTTCACAAAATATTCAGCTAGAAGAGGGCTGCGGCCAGGAAGTTGAAATTTGGGTATGTGAGGTCATTTGGTAAATGTTTTATCAATTTGGATAAAGTTAAATCAGTTCTTTAGACGCTGACGCTGTCCGAAAATGTAAAAAGAACTTTAGAGCACTCTGTAAATGGCCACAAAATAAGTTAGGTTACTCTATGCGCACAAACGTCTGAGGATGTGACCAAGTGAGCTGCCGGTCGGCAGATGGCCTTGACAAACACACACACACTAACGCAAACTGAATAACATAGCACACTGAACGTGACATTCAGTTGGCAAGGCAAAAACATTTATTATGTTGATACGAATATAAAAACAAAATAGAAATGAGTAGGAAGCATATAAAAATGGGAGCTGCTCATTCCCCCCACCACCCCCCCCCCCCCTCCCCCCCCAAATTAAACCCCAATATATATATAATTTTTTTTTTTTTCCCCCCCCCCCCCCCCCCCCACCCCCCCCCCCTACCCCTACTTTTTGTCTATAATTTAGTGTTAGAAAACTGTGACTAATGCATGAAAGCATTTAGTAAATGAATGTGAATATGTGTGCTTACATATATACAGAAATTCTTGCAATTTTCGCTAGCTGTAGGCGCTCTATATACATATGTATGTATGTATATAACCACACGTTTCGTTTACCGATCTTGATAAAATTTTCAACGGTAGATCTTATTGCATGAATCTCTACATATAAAACTGTTTGTCTTGACTCACTAACATACCGTCAGAGCTGGGAAGCGGACATTTTCGCTGTAGTAGCCTTATGTCATGAAGGTATATGCTATAACGGGGTTTCGGAATATTCCAGCCGCAAGTATGGAAAAATCCCGAAAAACGTTTGTATGTAACTTTTTTGTTTACCATCCGATTGGCCTCAAACTCAATTTCAAAAGTTCTTTGTTCAATTTCATTTGAGGGGTGTTTCTCACTTTTCCAAAAATGTATTCCTCCTTGGTGGAAATGGGGGTCAAAGACTTGGTGGATGTCGTTTCGCCCTCAAATTCATTTCCAAGGATCTACATAGGAAATCGTTTGAGACGTGTTTCACATATTTCGTAAAATCTAAATTCCTTCGGTGGAAAGTGCCTTTTAAAGATTTTTTTGGTGAATTTTAAGTTTTGTCCGATTTGCATCAAACTTATTTTTGAAGCTCTACATAATAATATGATGAATACGTGCTTCACCGATTTGGGAAATTCCACTTGCAACAGTGGTAAAAGGGCGGAAAACTTTAATATGAAAATAGTTTGTTTACCAACCGCTCTGTCAAAATCATTTTCAAAACTTTTTGAGATCATTGATTTTATAACATACGTGCCACGGGCAAGACCGGGCTATCCCCGCTAGTGTATGTATATAACCACACGTTTTCTTTACCGATCTTGATAAAATTTTCAACGGTAGATCTTATTGCATGATAGAATCTCTACATATAAAACTGTTTGTCCTGACTGACTGACTGTCCATACCGTAAGAGCTGGGAAGTGGACATTTTCGCTGTAGTAGCCTTTTGTGATGAAGGTATATGCTAGGTCGGGGTTTCGGGAAATTCCACCGGCAAATGTGGAAAAATCGCGAAAAACGTTTGTTTGAAACTTTTTTGTTTACCATCTAATCGGCCACAAACTCATTTTCTAAGGTCGTTCAAATTCATTTGTGGGGTGTTTCGCACTTTTTGGAAATCCATCCCTCCGGTGGAAAAAAAGATTTGGTGGGTGACGTTTCGCTTCCTCGGTAGAAAGTGCGATTCAAAGATTATTTTGGTGAAGTTTTAAGTTTCGTCTGGTTTACTTAACAATTATTTTCATAGGAACTTAAGAATTACCTGTCTTAGCGATTTGGGCAATTCCACCCGCAACGGTGCTAAATTGGCGAAAAATGTTGAGTCGACCCATTCACTAAGTAGGCCATGTGCAATGTGCATAGTGTTTGGAGTGGCATGAACAGGGTGAAATGGCGGCTGTTGAGGAATCAGCTTCTGCAGTCAAGTGATTAGTGCCTGCTAAAAAGAAACTGCAAAATCGCGCCTTACACTTTGTGATACTGTTGAGCCAACTTTAACTTCCCTTTTAACTACTATTTTAGAGGTCCTAAGTCTGTAATTTCCGTGTTGCGAACCCTAATTGTGCATATGAGTTTGATTATAAATCGGGGACTCGCGTATTTACAACAAACGACTATTATTATATGTAAGTTTAGCCGCCAGTTACTAATAGGCAAACAATATTCCCAACTCCTTAGCACGACTGTGTGCGGTAGGCCGCTCCCACACTAACTGACAGCTTCACTTACACATTTAATTTTCGATGCGGCCCACTGCTTTTCGACAACGCGTCTGTGACCAACTTGTCTGTTTGTCCATGGCCATACACGGTACTCGGCTCTCTTCACTCATATATTTAGGCGATTTTCTTTACTTGCGTGATAAATGATATTTGGGTCGAGCTCCAGCTTGTTGGTGCATAGTGTGTGTGGCCGTGCGTGTTGGACGGGGTGAACCCTGCAAATGTTTGGTCTCTGGCGCTTAAAGTCGTTGTCCGCTTCCGCGAAAATGTGTGAACATGTTCGCTTTGATAAAATCAAAGTCAAGCATTGAATGAAATGAAGGCAAATGGAGACACACCCTGAACCCATTAAATATGGGTAAAAAATGTTTAGTGTATTTGTGCAAATGTATGTTACAGGAAAGCATCTCAGATCCCATAAATTAAATATACTCTTGATCAGCATAACAAGCCGAGTCGATCTAGCCATGTCTGTATGTCTGTCCGTCCGTCCGTTCGTATGTATGAACCTGTAAGAGCTAGAGACTTAAATTTTGATCGTAGGTCCGCCAGGTGCGTTTCTTAGCAATAGATAACACTCGATTGCGAAATGCAGATAGTAGCGCGAGATAGAGAGTTCCCCTAGTCGGGAAATCCCGACTAGAGCTTCTTACTTGTTTCTTTTGTTTCCAAGTAGATCATAGTGACTGCGTTTGATAGACGGAAAATCGCTGGTGAATTCAGCATGGAACACCACAATCAACGTCATTATCCTTTTGCATTGAACGTGCTTAAATTGTCAGCTCAAATGGACAATTGGTGAAAGAGTAGGGTGGGGGACTCAGCACATTATATACAATGAATATTACAGCTTGGGGAATATTTCAATTACATTTAATCAATTTTTCATTCAGGTCATCTTACTGCTCATCTTAATATAATAATAGAGAATGTGGCTTCTCTTCTTCATTATAGAAAATATCCGTCAGAGTTATGTCTTTGTATTCGAGTCCGTCTGTAGCTTTGACCAAATTGGCTTAATTAATGCAAAATGCTTACGTAAATTAAGCACAAGCAAATTGTATCAAAGTTATATAAAAAAAGTTTTTATTTTGATTTAATATGCCAAAAAATGTATTTGGTGCAAAAATAGCAACCATACCACACCCAGCATAAGCCTTATGCAGCTCACAACTAAGCGGCTTACAATAGTACTTAACTTATGACATTTAAAAGGAGTTTTGGACAAAAAAATAGATTTGAATCGGCCAAAAACCTGTTTGTTATTTGTTCAAAAAACATCTGAACAAGTACAGCAAGTAAAAGGTTCTAGTCGGGAGCTCCAGACTTGGGGATACGCTCGCGCTACGCGTTCTTTTGCTTTAGTAGTAAAAAAGATAGATGAAACAAGTAAGAGGTTCTAGTCAGAGCTCCCGACTAGGGACTACCCCGAATGCTCTTAATGAAATTTTCTACAGTATATCTTATTCGTACCATAGAATATTTGTGTATTCTCAAAGAGTCAATTGCATTTAAATTGTGGCTTAAATTGGTTGGCAATATAAGTTGGGTGATTAACTTGATTTATATCTCTGCGGTGGTAGCGGGGAGGCGGCGATAGGTATAAAATGATAGATACTTGATATATATATAATATTCTAGAAGCAGCATATTAAGATTGGTGCCTCCAGCTCTTATTATATACCCCAATTTGAAAGATACTTAATATATATATATAATATTCTAGATTCAACATATTAAGTTTGGTGACTCTAGCTCTTATTATTTACCCAATTTGCTCAAAAAAACAGGATGTCGATATCGATTTTTATTTTTTATATATTCTAAGATAATTGCGTTCATACATACGGACAGACGGACGGGCGGACAGACAGACGGACATGGCTAGGCTGTTGATACTGATGAAGAATATATATACTTTATGGGGTCGGAGATGCTTCCTTCTGCCTGTTACATACATTTGCACAAATACATTATAAATAGCAGCACAGAAAACAATACAATCGCAATTGCAATGGTGTTGATAGAATTTGAAGCTGCCGCAAGCACGTTGGCTGGCAAAACACATTTTCTTTTGTGTTTCTTAACCGATCTTGATGAAATTTTTAGCAGTATATCTTATTATACTAAACATATTCATGAATTCTCAAAATGACAATTGCATTTAACTTGAGGCTTATATTGATGGGCAATAAAACTTGATTTAAAGCTTTGTGGTGGCAACAGGGAAGCGGCGATAGGTATATGATGAAAGATACTTGATATATGTATACTATTCTAGAAGCAACATATCAAATTTGGTGACCCTAGCTCTTATTAATTACCCAATTTTCTCAAAAAACAGGATTTCGATATCGATAATGATTAATTGCTTCGAAACGGGGTCAACTTATCGAATATCGGAAACAAACTCGATCTGCGCGGGCACTAGGAGACCTACAGCTAAAATTCAAGTCTCTAGCTCTTATAGGCTCTGAGATCCTTGCGTTCATACATACGGACGGACGGACGGACGGACAGACAGACGGACATGGCTAGATCGACTCGGCTATTGATGCTGATCAAGAATATATATACCTTATGGGGTCGGAGATGCTTCCTTCTGCCTGTTACATACATTTGCATTTTGCACAAATACAATATACCCTTTTTACCCATTTTCAATGTGTTCAGGGTATTAAAAGTGTTCTGTGGAGAGCGAAACTGAATCTGCTTCGTTTACTCGTCATGCTTTTTATTATTCCATAAATATACAAACCCTATTAAATTGTCATTGAATTCACCTAAGCATTAGGATTAAAATTTTCAATAATTTAAATACGTAACAGGCTCCAGCGAGAAAAATATGTATAAAATCCATCTAAACAGTATTGT
Source organism: Drosophila ezoana (assembly GCA_035045725.1). Lineage (NCBI taxonomy): Eukaryota > Metazoa > Arthropoda > Insecta > Diptera > Drosophilidae > Drosophila > Drosophila ezoana. The sequence goes on along the minus strand of JAWNOU010000004.1, from coordinate 128,065 downwards.
TTTATAATTAAATTTGTATATACATCTACTTTTTCTGTTTTGTGCTAACAATGTTAGATTTAACCTTTCCACTAAGTACACGCCCGTAGAAAATTGTAATCTACTCGTTACATCTTGAACTCCACTTATATTTTAAAATATGTTTTAAGTGCATCGAATAAAGAACCAAGTATTGGAATTAATGGCTATCGCCAATTTTAGTCGTACGATGAAAATCTTGGGGCTGAAGCATAAACTTTCCATTAATAAACCTTTGACGGGGATTTGCTCCCCAAGAACGGATCAAATAAATTCTCAAAAGATCTTTAAAAATGAGTTTGAGGCCGATTGGAAGGTAAGCAAAAAAAAATGTCATACAAATGTTTCTCATACAAATGCTTTTCGCGATTTTACCACACATGCGGGTGGAGTTTCCCCGACTTAACATGCACTTTCATCACACTAGCGTGAATATTTCAATATAAATAATAACTTAATTGTGTAAATACATTTGTACCTAACCGAAACTGTCACAACAAATGGTTGTCTGCATGCCAGAACGAAATAAAAACTTCCGGGGAAATTCAATTAATCAAAAAATTTGACGATTCGAGGCCAGTGAAAGGGTCAGTGAATGACACAAGAGCAAAGGCAGCATGAATACACACGCAGACGAAAAAGTAAACACCATATAATTAATCGTTTTATACACATATTCCTACCACATGGCCACGCGTACATCGAGAAATGAATGGGTGAAAGGGTCTCAGGCCCGAAAAAGCTGGTACATACAAAATGTATTTCAGCCCAAGGATGAAACTTGCTTGGCCAGCAGCAAAGCTGCCCACTGAATCAGCCTTCTTCCAGCTAAGTACAGGAGTTGCCTGAAATACAAAAACATGTCAAGCAAACGTTTATAAAATCATTATTTATTACATTCTGTTGCACTAGCCGCCAGACGGCCGGGCGTCAGGCTGATGGGCCTGAATCGCAGGCTCTGGCCTAACCTCTCTGTCAACTCTTGGGCCGACTCCTTACTGATGTACCTTTTCATTAAAATAATATGGCACATATCTAGTGCACATTCCCGGTCATTAACAGCAACACATATTTATTTGAGAGAGCTGTAAAAAACAGTTTAACGATCGTTGAACTATTGAACAATTTTTTTCCCCGGAATAACTCCAATTGCCTAAGATCTACGATCAGTCATGTCCGTCTGTTTTTACCGTCCATAACTAGAAAACCTAGAAACTTGAAATTTAAAATATACATATTCTCGTATACCATACGAAGGCCTAGTTTTTTTTCGAAATGCCATTTTAACTAATTTATTATTGTCGAATTTATGACTTTGAGAGATATACCACACTTAGGATGACAAAATATATTAATTTTGTATAGCTTCTCCATTCTTGTCAAAATTGGAAAACTTAATTGCTAAATTGTCTTTGGCCATGGGATATGAATACTTTCGAACGCGACATCTTAACCTTGAAGATTAAATAAAAATCGTACTAAACATCGGAGGAATGCTTTCTTATACATAGTGTAGAATAAATGGAAAACGGAAAAAGAAGCGCAGTCACTACATAAGAGCAGAGTTGGTGACGTGAAGCTAGAATGCTTGTAAAGGTAGTTCGATGCTGTGTTCAGGGTACCTTCAAAACTTAAAATACACAAATATTCATTGGCTCTGGAGCACGGGTGAGTGTGCATGTCGCAAGCTTAAGAGCTAACCCTTCCATAATTCCTAATATGCTTTCATTGAAATATGCGAATTTCCCTGTTTCCGTGTTTCCCTGTCCGGAAAAACTTTTTCTGTATATGTTAATATCTGGTTTCCACAAAAGTGGCTGCTCCTTGACCTCTTCTCACTGCGAAACAAAAGGCAAACAGACTAAAAGCAGCGAAGGAAACTGCGCGGTCGCAGCTTCAAATTTGGAAATGTCCTAGGGGAACCATCCACGACAGTAATAACTGTAATTTAGTCTCCTTTCGCTTGCACGTTTTCATTTCATCCTTTTGCCTATGCTTTTGTTTTTTACCATTCCAGAAAACAGCAAATCAAACTATTAATTGGCGTCATCTGACATTAAGCTTTGCGTAAAATGTTTTTGCACCTGGGCAGAGTGTTTTTCTGAGTTTTTCCAACTAGCTTGGCGCATGGCAAGACTTTTCCAAGGGAGCAACTTGGTCAGGACGGGCAATGGGCGCACGGTGTTAGGAAAGCAGCACTTTGTGTAACACTTCTTATGTCGGGTCATCAAAGCTAAAAACATTTTAAGCTTAGCTCCCAGTTTACCTGGAAAAGTGTTAGCTACCTACGCAAAACGCGGGCAAGCAGAGGAATAGGCAACTGTCCCGCAAGGCTGGACGCTTGTGCGTGCTGATGTCAACACGTCAGACAAGTCCGAAAACAATTTGTCTTCCAGTTGTGATTGACAGTCAAGGATACGCAGCGATGCATGAAGATCCCCACCGCACGCTGAGCCGGAAATATATTACACAAACACGCAACCATGTCAGCCGAAATTTCCCCGAAACCTGTCAATAAATCGTAAAGACAACCAAAGCGCTCTAATTATTATGCTATTTAGTAGATAGGGTGACGTCACCGTGGTGGGGAATGTATGTTCTGGCACAGTAAGGGTCAAGTGTTTTTACGCAAGGGAAAGTGGGGGGGGGGTGTTAAGGATCTAGTGTTTTTATGCACGGGAAAGGGGTGGCGGGGGGTGTTATGTTTACATTTGTGTGTGTGTGTATGTGCGTGTGTGTGTGCGCGTAAGTGGACGCTCATGGAAAAGGGGGAGCGGGGGTCTTATGTTTCCATTTTTGTGTGGGAAGAAAGATCACATAGACGCAAGGGGGAGGGGGAGTTCATTGATGTCGCGTGCGCAAGACGGGAAGGGAGGAAAGAAAGAGAATTGGGTGGACATGAGGAAAGGGACGGGGTGTTATGTTTCCATTTGTGTGTGTGTGTGTGTGTGTGGGGGGGGGGGGGGGAGCAAGATCACATTTGTTTACGCTGGATGTAATTGGAATGGAAGGGGAGAAGGGGAGAAGGAGTGCGTTGGCAACGCATGCGCAAGATCATGAATATTTCTGTTTAAGTTGACATTTGTGTGTGTTGAGGAAGGAGACGAGGGTGTTATGTTTCCATTTGTGTGTGGGGAGCAACATCACATTTGATGGATAACGATGGATGTGATTGATTGGGAAGGAACGAAGGAGAGGGGGAGTGCGCTGCTATGTTATCAGTGAGCTATAATGTGGCTGGGGAAACTGAAATGAAGTGAATATTATTTTTAAATAAATTTGATTTAGTTATCTGAAAGTTTTAAAGTGAAAAAGTCATCGAGATCACAATATAAAACAAGTATGAGGTTATAGTCGGGAGCTCCCGACTAGGGAATACCTGAACCCTCTTATTCCAACACCAAAAGCAGTTCGCGCAACGCGCTCGTTTGAAGTAATTAAGATAAATTAAAAAAAAAAAAGTTCCCTTGACAGGGTTCGAACTCGCAACTGACCGTATTACTTGCTGACGACTCTACTCAACAGACAAGCCAGCAAAAAAAAAAAAAATAGTTTCCCCGGTAGGGCTCGAACTCGCGACAGACCGCAACACTTGCTATGCCTCAACTCAACCAATAATGCAATATTATTGAGAAAAAAGCGATCTAAAATAGCATTACAGAAAAAAATCGCAATTACAATGCTGTTAGAATGCGATAGAATACGAAGCCGACTCGCATGAATGTGTGTGTGTACACTTGATATTTTCGCTAGCGGTGCCATCCAATTGCGCAGATACATATAACTTTGGTTTTTTCTTAACCGATCTTAATGAAATTTTTTACAGTATATATTATTGTACCATATAATATTTGTGTATTCTCAAAAAGACAATTGCATTAAAATTGTGGCTTAGATTGGTTGGCAATGTAAATTGGGTAATTAGCTTGATTTATATCTCTGCGGTGGTAGCGGGAAGGTGGCGATAGGATATAAAATTAAAGATACTTGATATATATATAATATTCTAGAGGCAACATATCAAGTTTGGTGACTCTAGCTCTTAATATCTACCAAAATTGCTAAAAAAAAAAAACAGTATGTCGATATCGATTTTTATCGATTGCTTGGAAACGGAGTAAGTTATCGATTATCGGAAACAGACTTGATCTGCCCAGGCACTAGGAGGCCCTACATCTCAAATTTCAAGTCTCTAGCTCTTAGAGGTTCTTAGATCTTTGCGTTCATACATACGGACAGACGGACGGACAGACAGACGGACATGGCTAGATCGACTCGGCTATTGATGCTGATCAAGAATCTATACACTTTATGGGGTCGGAGATGCTTCCTTCTGCCTGTTACACACATTTGAATTTTCACAAATACAATATACCCCTTTTACCCATTTTTAATTGGTTCAGGGTATAAAAAGAAGAGGTTCTAGTCGGAGGCTTCCAACTAGGGTCCCCTAGTCGGGTGCCACCGACTAGAACCTCTTACTTGTTTAATTTAACTTTGTTACTTCAAACGAGCGCTTTGCCCGAACTTCATTTGGTGTTGGAATAAGAGGGTTCAGGGTATTCGGGAGCTCCCGACTAGAACCTCTTACTTGTTTCATTTAGTTCAGCTATTATTTTTTCACAATATTCTTTCAGATTCTTCTCGCTACTCGTAAACTGAGTGATAATACTCTTTTCTAGATTTAAGTTTTCTTTGCTAATGAGCCTTTGCAAGTCTTGTGCTAATCCAACGACCTTACTTTCCAAAAAACACTAGTTAACTGCGTCCTTTTCTTAAATCGGGTTCCCAACGTTTTTAAGACGTTACTCTGGATATCAATGTTTTGATCGTTATCCATAAACAGCTTTTGTATTTATTACTTGAAAAGTGACCAAACTTGTCTACGGACATGTTGTGAATAACTAAGCCATTGAACATTTATTATATTTATAACAGTTCTATTGTCTTAAGTCAAACTTTCAACAAGGCAATTGTCTCCCTAATTTTGATATTTTCCTTGTTAATATACTCTCTCAATTCTTTTTCTTTCAGTCTTTTCACTATTGATATATGTAATCAAACCCGTCTTAAGTTCATTCAAGCTATTTGTATTTATACTCTTTAATTTAACATTTTCAATTATAATATATTCTCTTAAATCATTATTTTCACTATTAATATACGCATACAAGTAGTTTTTTGAATCTTACAAGATTTTCGCATAACTTATATTATTCTCTTTAAGTTTTCCAAAAATCTATTATTATATAAATTAATATCACGTCTCAGTTTAGGAATTTTTATATATTAACCAGATTTGAACATTCGTTTATAGATTTATCTACTGCATCAACTTTGTTATGTATGAGAAGCTCAAATGCCTCTTTTGATTTGTGTAATATATTTTGAACATAAACTTTATCATCAATAGTATCTCTCTTTGTTGTTGTTGAGGAGTAACGTCCAAACTTGTCGATACTCATTTTAATAATGTAAGTTAAATACAAATATTTTTTCCTTTTATAAATTTAATCAATAATTTCTGCTTCCCGAAGCTCTTCAACTATTGATATGATCTCATTATTTTGATTACTATGACCAGCTGTTTGTGACGTAATTATAAGCTTTAATCTATCAACAATTTCATTAGAATAATCCCAGTAAATATAGTTTGGTTTATTTGTATTCAGCTTCATTAAACCGTTACCGGATATAGACGATTTTGATTGATTTGGAGTTGATATGGCAATTGGGGCTGTTTTATGAAAAATAACTTTTTGAACAATTTTGGAAAAAGATGTTTAATTATAGTTAAATATTTTTTTGAACGATTTCCTTCAAGTTGTCCATCAGGATTGTTATTTTTTTTGTGAGCAGAAGTTTTGTAGGTATAGTTTTGTAGGTATAGGGCATAATAATTCTGAGGAGTATTTTCATAAATTAAAGAATATAAGCCTTGAGTGAGATCCCATGTTTTACCACTAAAAGACTAAATTTCTCTTCTGATCAATTCACCATTTAAATCTTTATATGGTCCATAGGCTTTATCAAGTCCCTTTTTCTAGCTAATTCACTTAGAATAAACATATTCTCAACCCCAACATTAGATTGAGAGTAGAGTTGATTAACTGTATTATCATTAATATCATCATCATCATCATCATCATCATCATCATCATCATCATATCATCCACATCATCGTAGTCATCAGTTTTATTGATTCTTGTATTAGCATCAATAAAATCATCATCATCATCATAATCATTCACATCTAGTCCATGTCGTCGTCTAAAACGTGAAGTATTTAACTCTAATTTAACTCCAGTATTTGAAATAAGCGCTGAGTACGATTGCTCTTCTTTTTTCGGTGAGTACAACTGCTCTTCTTTTTATACCCTGAACCCATTGAAAATGGGTAAAAAGGGTATATTGTATTTGTGCAAAATGCAAATGTATGTAACAGGCAGAAGGAAGCATCTCCGACCCCATAAGGTATATATATTCTTGATCAGTATCAATAGCCGAGTCGATCTAACCATGTCCGTCTGTCTGTCCGTATGTATGAACGCAAGGATCTCAGAACCTATAAGAGCTCCTAGTGCCCGAGCAGATCGAGTTTATTTCCGATATAGTCGATATCGAAATCTTGTTTTTTGAGCAATTTTGGTAAATAACAAGACCTAGAGTCAGCAAACTTGACATGTTGCTTCTAGAATAGTTTTTTTATCTCCATTTGATGTTGGAAGAAAAGGGTTCAGGGTATCCCCCAGTCGGGAGCTCCCGACCCTTGTTTCAATAAGGGCCGCGACGTTCAGTTGCATTAGTTGCATAAGTCCTCGCGGCTGAAATCCCTGGTTTGGCCGACTTCAGTAAGTGTTTACCCCGAGAAATGGCAGACAGGGCTGGGAGACCATAAATCACGTACGCTTTGTCAGCTGCTTGTTATGGATGCTTACTTTTTGGAATAATAAGTTTCAAGCTGATTTTTCCGGCACAGTGCATGCTGGTCATCTAGCAAACAAAAGAATCAGCCACAATAAGAATAAGAGTAAGTTGCTGCGAAATCCTTTATATTCTCTATTTTAGAGTCTATCAAATAGAAATGAAGTTTCTTAATGTGCAAGTGGAAGCTCAGGATATTCGATGGAAATGAAATTAATATAGAAATAAACTAAACTTTAACGGAAATTCATGCTATTATTGAGACTAAGAATTTAATTTTTTTTTACTATAGCACAATTGACCAATACATTATAAAACAAGTTAGAGGATCTAATCGAGAGCTCCCAACTAGGGGATACCCTGAACCCTCTTCTTCCAACACCAAAAACAAATATACATATATACTATTCTAGAAGCTGCATGTCAAGTTTGGTGACTCTAGCTCTTATTATTTACAAAAATAGCTTAAAAAACAGGATTTCGATATACATTTTTATCGATTTCTTTGAAACGGAGTAAGTTATCGATCATCGGAAACAAACTCGATCTGCGCAGGCACTAGGAGCACCTACATCTAAAATTTCAGTCTCTAGCTCTTATAGGTTCTGAGATCCTTGCGTTCATACATACGGACGGACAGACAGACGGACATGGCCAGATCGACTCGGCTATTGATGCTGATCAAGAATATATATACTTTATGGGGTCGGAGATGCTTCCTTCTGCCTGTTACATACATTTGCATTTTGCACAAATACAATATACCCTTTTTACCCATTTTCAATGGGTTCAGGGTATGAAAAAGAAAATAGTTTCCTGGGTAGGGCTCGAACTTGCAACAGTAACTACCTGCGACCGCTCAACTTAACAGCCACACTAATAATTGAGTCTTAATGAGAACAGAACGAATTAAAATAGCAGCATAAAAAACAATACAATCGCAGTTTCAATGCTGTTGATAGAATTCAAAGAAGATGCACATGAATGTGTGTGTACATGTATTCAGGAATTTTTGCAATTTGCGCTTTCTGCCAGTCAAGGCAAGTTTTCTCTAATAACTTATGTATGTGTTTCTTAACCGATCTTGATGAAATTTTTTATTCTGCTAGAGAATATTTGTACATTCTCAAAGAGTTAATTGCATTAACACCGTGGCTTATATTAGTGGGCAGTATAAATTGGATTATTTATTTGATTTATATCTATGTGATAGAAGCGGGGAGGTGGTGATAGCTAAAAAATGAAAGCTACTTGATATACGAAAATATACACAGAGAGAAAAACGGCGGGCTAATGACAAGAATTTTTGTACTTGATTCTATACCAAAAAATTTGCAACGTTTTGAGCCCGAATCAAGTTAAAAATTCTTGAGTTAAGTATAATTCGTATTTAATTTCAAATTAGCTCTGAATAAAGTACAAAAAAGTTATTTTAAGTAGTATTTGTACTAAATGTATGCTTAAAAAAATAAAGAAGCATAAAAGTTAATTCAAGAAAAATTGGCAGAGAATTGGCATGCGCTCGCTCTCTCAATTTTTGTTTAATTCTTTTGCTGAAGCCACCGCCTGCCATTTCAATTGAAGAGTTTTATGAGTGCAAACGTAAAAATGTATGCGAAAAAATATCTAAAATTCTTAGCACAAAACTTTCCACGGGTAAGGCCGGGCAATACCCGCTAAAATTTTATATATTTATGCTACTATATTATGTATTTAAAGTAATAATAGTATAAATTACCCTGTGTAAAATTATAATTGCTTAAGAAAATCTTTCCACCCAAGAACGTTTAGTTAACTTGACGCACCGAACGCAATGCTTAGTAATACTCATCTTAAATAATAATATCGGCGTTAGAGGCCACATGTAAAGTATAATAAAGAAGTACAGCCATAATCAACTCTAGGGGTTATCCAAAAGCCAGTAAAACCTATATACATATGTATAACTTTAGTGTAAGAGAATAATGGTTTCCTCAAACCGAAACGGCTTAGCCTAAGGGAGCAAATAAATAATATTTAATTGAGTTCTAATGCATAAAATATGAACATAAAATGTTGCGAGTAGACCACGCAAAAGACTCTCAAGATTCGTAAACTTTAAAACTAGCACGAAATGGCGTGCGCCTTGAGCTACAATTGGTGGTAGGTACGTAGACAAGGGGCAGCGGCTACAATTTAATTACGTTGTGAATTGTGTAAATTGAATTCTAAACATACATGCAAAGTTACACGCTTGTGAACAGAGTCCTGTGTCGTACGTCCTGTGTCTAGGGCGGGCCATACGGAAATGGAATTTTCGCGAGCAGTCGAGGGCTTTGATTGTTTTAGACCATTTTTTTTTTAAGAGAATCTGGAACACAAAAAAGGAGGACTATGCCCTGCCTCTGATCTTAGCCCACTCTGCAGCCAAATAGATTTTTAAATTGCATGCTTGTGACTCAACTGTCCACCACTCAAGCCCTTTGTCTACCTGCCTCTTCCCCACCCTGTATAGCCCTGTCTGTCGGTTTGCATTTAGATTTGATATCTATTAATCGCAGTCACACCATCAATCAGTCTGTCTATTGGCAAATAGACATATAGACGCCTCATGGCAACTGCTTACACCGACATCGACGCATTTAATATGCCCACGAATTCTTTTAAACGCAAATAATGGTTAAGCGTTTCTCGCAGAAAATTGAATTTGTATCATTAATCTCTATTTATGAAACTGTTTGTCCTGACTGACTGACTGATTGGTGATCAGCGTAAAGCCCAACCCGTAAGAGCTGGGAAGTTTTCACTGTAGGTACCGTATGTGATAAAAGTACGCGTTAAGACGGGCTTTAAGGAAATTCAATCCGCAAGTATGGAAAAATCAGGAAAAACGTTTGTATGAAACTCATTTTCAACAAAATTCGTTCAAATTCATTTAAGGGGTGTTTCGCAATTTTTGGAAAATCCATCTCTCCTTGTTGGAAATGGGGGTCATAGCCCTCAAATTAATTTCCAAGGATATACATAGAAAATCATTTGAGACGTGTTTCACATTTTCCGCAAAATTAAAGCATTCTCGGTGGAAGGTGCAAGTCAAAGATTTTTAGGTGAAGTTTTAATATATTTCCGACTTGCTCCAAACTTATTTTCAAAGCTCTACTTAAGAATTTAATAATAAGGTGTTTCAGCGATTTGGGAAATTCCACTCGCAACAGTGGTAAATGGAGGAAAACGTTTGTACGAAAGTTGTTTGCTTAGACCAGAACAGAGAACATTTATTTTAAACGTGCCACGGGCAAGGCCGGGGCTAACACGCTAGCTTAATATAAATATGACAATACATACATATGTATTATTACATCATAACCACAACTTTCAACAAGTAAGAGGTTCTAGTCGGGAGCTCCCGGCTAGGGGATACCCTGAGCCCTCTTCTTCCAACACCAAATGCAAATATATATACTATTCTAGAAGCTACATGTCATGTTTGGTGACTCTAGCTCTTATTATTTACAAAAATTGCTTAAAAAACAGGATTTCGATATACATTTTTATCGATTTCTTTGAAACGGAGTAAGTTATCGATTATCGGAAACAAACTCGATCTGCGCAGGCACTAGGAGCACCTACATCTAAAATTTCAGTCTCAAGCTCTTATAGGTTCTGAGATCCTTGCGTTCATACATACGGACGGACAGACAGACGGACATGGCTAGGTCGACTCGGCTATTGATGCTGATCAAGAATATATATACTTTATGGGGTCGGAGGTGCTTCCTTCTGCCTGTTACATACATTTGCATTTTGCATAAATACAATATACCCTTTTTACCCATTTTCAATGGGTTCAGGGTATAAAAATATACAACCCTATGATATTATGTGTCAATTGTCATCTGGGACAAATTTTCTTGGTACTAATGATATGAGCTATAATGTTTTATTTATTCAAATTTTGATAGTAAATAATTATCTGAATATTATGATCGTTTATAAATTAAAGTCGACCTGAAATTACTATAACTTAACCTTGGGTAGTCTTAAGGATAATATGTATACATGTCAAAGTTACTGTCACCTTGCTCCAAAACACAATTGAGCATTTCATTTGTCGGTTTGGTTACTAGAATAAAAGGACATGGATTGCCGAGGGTACATTTGTAATACTAATCCTCTGTTGACAAAGTGCAAAGGAAATTGCTTTTTATACCCTTGCAGAGGGTATTATAATTTTGTCGTGAAATGTGTAATAGTGTATGTGCCATTGAGTAATAAAGGGAAAGAGGTGGCGTTTGGATCAAAAGCTCTTTTAAGAAATACTTCCGGAGCGAAAACGAGGTTGCAAACAAAATTGAAAACACAACGACCGGCTGTCTACAGCTACTTCTGCCGATGCCCAAAATTCAATGACAACTTTAAAACATTTTCCATAAGAACCAACAACAAACAAGTAAGAGTTCTAGTCGGGAGCTCCCGACTAGGGGATACCCTGAACCCTCATATTTCAACACCAAATGCAGCGCGCGCTAATAGATAGAGAGGAGCGGGGAGGTGGCGATAGGTATAAAATGAAAGATAATCGATATATATATACTTTTCTAGAAGCTACATGTCAAGTTTGGTGACTCTAGCTCTTATTATTTACCAAAATTGCTTAAAAAGAGGATTTCGATATACATTTTTATCGATTACTTTGAAACGGAGTAAGTTATCGATTATCGGTTATCGATTATTTTACAAGCTAAGATCATAGGCTGTAGCCTCAAACAAAAAAGGGATAAAATTTTTGGTGTGCTTTTTTCATTGTCGAGTCGTTTGTTTTGTTTATAGTTGTTGTTGGATCTTATGGAAAATGTTTTGAAATTGTCTTTGAATTTTGGGCATTGGCAGAAGTAGCTGCAGACAGCCGGGCGTTGTGTTTGCAATTTTTGTTTGCAACCTCGTTTTCGCTCGCTTTCAAAAATTTAGTTATATTCTAACTTAACTCGGGATTTATTAGTTTTACTATGCTCCTCATATATATGCAAAATCCTATTAAGATCGGACCACTATATCATACAGCTGCCATAGGAACGATCGGTCGAAAATTAAGTTGTTCTATGAAAAAAAAGTCTGTTTATCATGATATCTTGACCAAACTCGGCATTTATTAGTTTTACTATGCTCCTCATATAAATGTATAAATCCTATTAAGATCGGATCACTATATAATATACCTGCCATACGAACGATCGGTGGAAAATTGAGTAGTTGTATGGAAAACTTTTTTGCCATTCAAGAACAACAAATACTCCCACTGAGTTTTAAAAATGATTTTGACACTGATCGGACGGTAAACAAACAACTTCCATACAAACGTTTGCTTCCAATTTACTACTGCTGCGGGTGGAATTTGCCAAATCGCTGAAACAGCTATTCATTGAGTTATTATGTAGGGCTTTGAAAATAAGTTTGAAGCAAATCGGACAACTTACAACGTGATCGGACGAAAATCTTTGAATTGCACTTTCCACCGAGAAGGGTTTGATTTTGCCAATAATGTGAAACACTTCTTAAATGATTTTTTATGTCGATGGAAATTAATTTGAGGGCGAAACGTCACCCACCAAATCTGAGACGCCCATTTCCACCAAGGAAGAATGGATTTTCCGAATAGTGCAAAACACCCCTAAAATGAATTTGAACAACGATCTTTGAAAATGAGTTTGAGGCCGATCGGATGATAAACAAAAAAGTTTCATACATACGTTTTTCGCAATTTTTCCACACTTGCGGATTTCCCGAAACCCCGTCTTTTATCATCACATAAGGTAACTGCAGTGAAAATTTCTGCTTCCTAGCTCTTACGGTTTGGGCTGTGCGTTGATCACCAATCAGTCAATCAGTCATTCAGTAAGTCAGTCAGTCAGTCAGGACATACAGTTTTATATAGAGATAATTGACTTAGGTGATATTTCGCTAAGCCTAGTTGGGTCCTCAGGATTTATCGTGGACAAACGTCAAAGGCGTCTTCTTTGAATAAGGCTGCATCGTCACGTAGGTAGTCGGGGGTCTATGGGGCGTCGCCCGTGTCGTGGTTAGCGGAGGTCCTTAAAGGATCTTCTCTTAAACCGCCTGACGACACACCTCCCAGCGAGGTCTCGTGCTACCGGTTGCAGTGCCGCTGCAAGCGTTCGTTTTTTCGGCTGGCAAATGCTTTGACTTGGGTGTCTATAGTCACCATTTTGAGGTCTCTGTGTAAGGTAGAATTTCCGACGTACCAGTCAGCACCGGCGCAAGGCCAAGTTTTGGAGTGACTGAATCCGTCTTCGATTTGTACGAGCTGCAATTCCCAAACCTGGATCCCGTATCTCCAAGTTGGTGCCACCATGACGTTGTAAGCTGCCCGCTTGCAGTAAAGTGGCAATGGGCTGTTGGGGTAAGCCTCTTATCCAGTACAAGTCCAAGATAATTGGTGCACATGCCAGGGTGAAGGACCTGCCATCTATCCAGACTGCTGGAGTCTTGCCACGCCTCAGTGTGTAGTTGACCGCCTGGCACTTCGAGGAATTGAGCTTGATGTTCCAGCTCTCAAGCAAGTGAATGTATTCCAGGGCCCCATCAGTGGTTTCGTACTCACAGTGGGCGGAGTAAAATATTACCGCGTCATTAGCAAATGTGGCCATCAAGTGATTGCCTGGGGTGGCGAACTCATGTAGGTCATCCGCAGTGGGGATGTCTGCCGTGTACAAATTGTAGAGGGAGGGACCCAGTACGCTGCCTTGAGGGACACCCGCCTTCATATAGCGAAAAGGAGAGTTTGCTGTCCTGACTTTGACTTCAAACTTACGCTCCATTAGATAATAGCGCAAAAGTAGAAAGAAGGGAGCGGAAAGAGTCATCTTGATTTTCTAGAGCAATCCATGTATCCAGACTCGGTCGAAGGCCTGCATAACGTCTACAAAATCTCCTTAGCAATAGTCTTTGTCGTCGTAAGTCTTAAGAACATGCTCAATCACACTGTTCAACACCGCCATGCCCACCCCTGAACCCAAATTGGTGATCAGGAAGAATGGCCATTTGATCCATAAGCCTAGCAAGTCGGGCGACAATCAGACTTTCCCAAACCTTCGACAAGGAAGGCAGGCGACTGATCGGCCGATATTACTTAGGGTCATATTCCGGCTTGCCCGACTTATGGATCTTCGCTTACTTCCACTGGGCAGGGAAGTGTTACGTCATTTATATGGTGTTGAAGATCAACGTTATAAAAAGGAGCGCGCGCATTGGCAGGGCCTTCAGAGTGGTGTGACAAATTCCATCAGGGCCCGGTGCTTTAGCCCTGGGAAGGGCCTTGACGACGTTGATAACCTCCTCACGCGAATGGGGTCGCTAGGTGGGTTCATCGAGCTCTTCTGGGTAGGCCAAATCGAAAGGTGACAACCGTTCCTCCAGGTGGCTGGCACTATGTTCCATTGTGGCGAAGAAGGGGAACGGTTCTCCAGGGTTGTCGCTTCAGGTTTTTAGTTGCTCGCCAGAGCGAGTATCCTGAGTCATGGGTATAGTCCATGCTCTCCAACCTTCTGGAGAAGGATGCGTCTTTGTGTCTGCGAAGGGCCTCCTTAAGTGTCCGCTCCGCTCTTCGCCACTCCGCCTTGTCCCACGGATGCTGAGACATCTGGAACCTGCGTCTGCACCGCCTCTTGATCCTGAGCAGATTGGCTGTATCTGCGGGCACTCCGTTGCCAGCAGCATCCAGTCGCCTGACAATTTGTGGGGGGCTGGCTTCGGCTGCTGCTGCGCGAATCTTTGCGTTGATCAGCTCAATGACGTCCTCTACATCCAGTCCAGTGCCGATTTCAGTATTGAGGTGAATACTTTCACTCATCTGGTCCACTCTGGCCCTGCTCTCCAGGGCAACTACTATCAGTGCCAGGTCACTCGGGAGGTCCCAATCGTCGGCGATTGAGAGGAGCTGGTCAGGGATTCCCTGGTAGATAGCGAGGTCTATGCAAGACGGAGTGCCTTTGCTGCGCTTGACGATGCGCTAGGCTGTTAGCTAGTTGAAGCCCGCGCACATTGCTGTTATTTGCGCCCCAAAGCCAGTGATTTGCATTTCAGTCGCCTCCCACTAGATATATGCGTCCAGCCAAGTTGAGTATGACGTTGAAGTCATCAGTCGACGTCTGCTCATTTGGCCTGAAATAGACCGCTCCAAAGTTCACTCTACCAGCATCAGTGGAGACTTTCACAGTCGAATATTGCTAAACACGATTTGCAACGCTCAATTGCGGGAAGTGAACCAAGTTACTCCGGACAAGGACAGCGCAGCCGCCACTAGCTGAGCGATTTTGAGTCCAGTGTACGGATCGAAGCCAAAGATTCTGGGGAAAGTAGGACCGTTGGTTCCATTTCTGACAGCAAAATTATTCCGATGGCGTGTTTTTCCACGAGTGCCTCCAACTCTAGTACTTTACCTAAAATGTCATTGGCATTCCAGATTAACACCTTCAGTGGTGTGTTCACCACCGCAACGCGGTCAAAAGGTTAAGGATTTGTTGTTGTATACCCAAAACCTGCCGTTGAATTTCTGCCATCCTCTCTCATGTTCTTAATGGCAGAGGAAAGTCCTTCCCTGTTCTAGCGCAGTCAGCTGGTTAGCGCTAGGTACATTGTTCTCTTTGCTGAATGCAGCTAGTCCTCTTCTGGTGGCAGCGGCCTATGAAAGCCCTTCTACTTGTTCAGGGGGTGCTGTACGGGGGAAGTCAGCAGGCCCACGAACTTTATTGCTGCGGCTTCGGTTCATTTGAGTCGGTGGGAAATTTTTTATTTTGGCGGGCTTTGGGGCTCCCGCACGCTTTGTATTTGCGGTGGTTAACACCGCAGTGAGTAGGGCCGTGTGCAATCGACAGTGCGATGATTGAGCCCGCATTTGACGCATTTGTATTGTTTTCTGCAGTATGTGGCTGTGTGCCTGTACTGCCATTTATGGCATTGCACCACGTCCTGGATTCTTTAAGCAGTTTCCACCTTGACCACCGGTCAAGCTGCACAGCTTCCTGATGGTAAGAGCCTTCTTGTTGTTGACCGCCTGCTTCAAGTTAATGAAGTGGATATTCATGGGCTCCTTGTTGACTTTGCTGTTCGAATTGTGCACATGGAGAGCGGTATGGCCCTGGTTCCGCAGGTCGTCGATGAGCTCTCGGTTCAGTGTGGAGTGGTGAAAGCCTTCGATGACTATGCGGTAGGGCTTCTCCTCCTGCAGCTTCTTTCGGGTGGCGCCAACAGAGCAGCAGAGTCGTAGCTGCAGCGGATGAATTGGGTTTGATGATTTCTATTATATGCATTAAGGTGTCAACGGTGTCTCTATTCACACTAGCAACAGCATGTGGACTGCTGCCGGGGTCATCGGACACCATCAAAGGGTAGGAAGGTGAAACTGAAGTACTTCTTGCAGACATCAGCGCGGAGAATATATTGTCAGCTGTTGCTAAGCGGCTGTTACGCATTGAGGTGTTTGGCGGCGTAACGTCGTCAGCTCTAGACGACCCCTTGATACTCATTGTGGGTGCTTGCTGATCTCTGCGCTCTCTGCTATGGTGGCTCTATTGGCATTGCCACTGGCTGGGTGCATGCCAGCAAGGCAGCGAAGACGACTTGCAACTCTTAAAAAATAAAATTGCTTGGGCAAAAAGTAGTTTTGCTTTAATTTTTGACGTTATTGTTTTTTATAACCTGAACCCTGAAATGGGTAAAAAGGGTATGTATGAACGCAAGGATATCAGAACCTATAAGAGCTAGAGACTTGAAATTTTAGCTGTAGATCCTCCTAGTGGCTACGCAGATCGAGGTTGTTTCCGATAATCGATAACTTACTCCGATTCTAAGCAATCGATAAAAAACTATATCGAAATCCTGTTTTTTTTTTAGCAATTTTGGTAAATATTAAGAGCTAGAGTCACCAAACTTGATATGTTGCTTCTAGAATATTATATATATATCAAGTATCTTTTTGAGAATACACAAATATTCTATGGTACAATGAAATATACTGTAGAAAATTTCATTAAGATCGGTTTTTGTTTTGTTTTTCGATATTTTGACTGCGCACGTGTTTGCGACGCAATTTGCAAGAATTTTTGTGTACACACACTTTCATGCGCGTCTGCTTTCAATTCTGTCATCATTACGATTGTTTTGCTGCTATTTTAATTGGTTTTTTTCAAGACTCAATTATAAGGGTGGCTGTTGAGTAGAGGCAGTGGCAAGTGGTGCTGCCTGTCGCGAGAAAAGTGTTTTTTTTTTTGGCAGGAGTGGCTGCTGAGTAGAGTCGGCAGCAAGTAATGCGGTCAGTTGCGAGTTCAAACCTTGCTAAAGGAACTTTTTTCTTTAATTTATCTTTATTAGTACAAATGACCGCGTAGCGCGAGCTGCCTTTGGTGTTGAAAAAAGAGGTTTCAGGGTATTCCCTAGTCGGGAGCTCCCGACTAGAACCTCTTACTTGTTTAACTTTTTATTTAGCAATTTATTAACTTGACTTTGCTACTAAATTCAGCGTTAGGTGTATTTTTTTGGAGTTTAAAGAAAAACATTTAAAGTGACTAAGGATTTTTGTTTTCATACTGAAGGTGAAAAGCTGTCACGTGCGTGTCATTAGCATATTAAATGAGTCTACCTTTCCACTTTTCAACTATTAATTGGTATTTGCATATAGAAAGCTTTACACAGCTAGATGCCAGTGCAATCGCATTATTATTGCACTTTTTGTACACTAAAACGTTTCTGAAATGGGTATATTAATACTGTGTAAATGTTTATAAAGGGATAATTTGCATACCTACACTATTGGGTATTAGAGGGGTTTGGGTGGGTTATGCCTCCTAAATCGATGACAGCGTAATTATTAGTTGGGGATGGACTATCCAATCGATGCGTATATTGTTTACAATCTTTTTTTTAAAGTATCTTTAAAAAAAATTTTAAGGATAATAAATAATCAACTCCACCAATTTTCCACAGCTGAGCATGGAATCTTTCAGATTACATGACGGTTTCGACTGTGCCTTGATCATAAATCAGTTGGGAAAAACTGATTTATTGTACTTAACATTTGGCTTCAGAGTATCCCCTAATCGGACACTATCTTACTGGTAAATACTCAATAATTTGCAGGCTTTTATGTGCATTTTTTTACGCACTGAGTGTATCTATAATATAAATAAATGATTTACTTTTACTCGTAATATGACAGAAAATATGCCTATATAAACCTGACGCTCTGGTGTCAATAGACTGCGCTTTTTCATCAATCGAGAACTCATAATAACAATAAAATTATATTACAAATGCAAGGTTAACACAGTATTCACAAAAGAAAAGCAAATGTAAATGGATCAATGATGTGTAACCTCTCTAACTGGTAACTGGCAAAATCTCAAATACCGTTAAGTTCCGTTTTATTTCTGTGAAATATTAATCAAAAACTTATGTAAATAACTCCTTAAAAGGCGATATATAAATGATAGAAATATACAGTGGACCCTCGGTTAACGAACGCCCCGCATAACGAATATTTCGCATAATGAACACATTTTTTTTTTTTAACGAACGAAATTTCGCATAACGACCAACGAAAAATGGGGAAATCTTAATCTGTTTGTGTTTAGCAATGGCCGCATTCTGCAGACTTAACAGTTGCACAACAGTTGAGATAAAATACAACACTTAGTTTGCTACACGAACTGCTCTATATACATTTTCTCAACATGTTCAGATAGCAATCGAGGGATTTTTTTTCCAAACTCTTTCTTTTTTCCATAACAGATTGTCTCCTTCCGTCCAATACATATTCAGTTCCTTAAAAAATGTTATCCGTTTCATATTTGTTGTTGTTTTGTTGCATTTTATGTTACTTTCTTTCAATAAAAGTTAAAATTGAAACAATTGGAGTGTATTTTTGCGACCTGGAACGCAATTTTTTATTTTACATTAATTTATATGGGGATATTGGTTTTGCTTAACGAACGTTTTGCATAACGAACAAGATGCTGGACCAATTGTTTACGTTAACCGAGGGTCCACTGTATCTTATACTTCTACGAGTACAGAGTATCCAATGTATGTTTTATGAGACTCACAAGAATCCATGTTTGTTGTCAGTTGATAAATGAATTTTAAGTTGAATTTCGTATATTATTTCATGCTTTTAAGCGGCTCATGTATGATTGTTATTTGTTGAATTCCGTATGTACTTTATATTTATTTTGAGTTCAGAAATGTTAAATTTGTGAACTACAATCCAATGACAAACTATTTAAAAGCTATTTAACCAACTCTTTCAACTTCAAACAAAAAGGTATCTTATATGTGAGGTCCTTTAATAGCTTCCATTAAAATATATATTTATATATACATAAAAAGCAAGGCGGAACTCCATTCAAGCCAGAAGGAGATACCAGCGAGCCGGGGCAGGCCCAACAATGCCGAAGAGCAACTAGGGTATCAAAAGTCCACAAAACTGTAAAAGAAGGCCACACGAGAAAACAAGCGAGAATGCTTTACGTTTCAACAGCTAGAGTCACCAAATATAGTTGCATGAATGGCATATATAGATCAAGTAGCTTTAATTATATAATTAAAATTTATAAAAAAAAGTTTTTACTGTTCGTAGCGAGTTGCATTTCGTGTTGGTAGAAGACTAGACTTGAGCTTCGTACTTTGTTAATTATTATTCTTAATTTCTTAATTTTCCTATTATTATTCTTAATTTCTAAATTTTCCTATAGAGCTTGTGCGTTTGTGGCGACCGACTCAAGTTGAGAAATGTTAAGCTTATCACTACGCACTGCTCACTATACTACGCTGTGTATTCTTTCTGCCAGTCTTGGAAAGCGCTCACGATGGCAAATCTGCGCCATGGGCCGGAAGTGATGCCAAAGCCAAGAAAGCGCGACGGAGTTAAACGCAGCTGAAAGTAATACAAGTAGTTATACTAAGTAATAAGCAGTTGAAAGGCGAGCAAGCGATTAACGTTGTCTTGCCGGAGAGTAGCTATAAAAATAAGTTTAATACTTCCGCATCGTAATTTCCCCAAACCTGAAGATAGCGTCAGTTGATAACTTCGCCCCAAGGTATTCAACGCATTTTGAATTTTCAACACTTCTTTCTGTCTTATTTTTTGGTAGAGCAAAACAAACATCTCAGAACCAAGTATGTGTCCAGGTGTGCGAATAGAAAAATAAGAGCACAGAGTGCAGCCAACAAGTAGCACACACACACATACAAACACATTCACGATATTCTTGCTGTCTAAGAATTCAATAAGGGGCCACCCCAATGACTGTACGAAAAAGGAGCAAATTTATTTTGATACCCTGAACCCATTGAAAATGGGTAAAAAGGGTATATTGTATTTGTGCAAAATGTAAATGTATGTAACAAGCAGAAGGAAGCATCTCCGACCCCATAAAGTATATATATTCTTGATCAGCATCAATAGCCGAGTCAATCTAGCCATGTCCATCTGTCTGTCCGTTCGTCCGTCCGTCCGTATGTATGAACGCTGGGATCTCAGAACCTATAAGAGCTACAGACTTGAAATTCCTCCTGGTGCCCGCGCAGATCGAGTTTGTTTCCGATAAACGATAACTTGCCCCGTTTCCAAGTAATCGATAAAAATGTATATCGAAATCCTGTTTTTTAAGCAATTTTGGTAAATAATAAGAGCTAGAGTCACCAAACTTGACATGTAGCTTCTAGAAAAGCATATATGTATATATCAAGTATCTTTAATTTTATACCTATCGCCACCTTCCCGCTACTCTCTATCTATTAGCACGAGCTGTATTTGGTGTTGGAATAAGAGGGTTCAGGGTATCCCCTAGTCGGGAGCTCCCGACTAGAACCTCCTACTTGTTATTACTGCTACCGCAGTAGCCTGTGCAATTGTAGAATAAACCTACTTATCTTACTTATATTTAAAAAAATGTAGAGTACTTTGTTTCCACAGGGTATTATAATTTGGTCATTAAATGCTTGACGCACCTGCGACCACATTTTATGTTCTTATGATCAATGGCTGAGTCGATATAGCCTTTTCGGTCTGTGTTTTTTCATGTAAACACGTTCCACGGTTTCAATCCGTCTTTCTTTTGTGGACAGTTCCTATGTCAGAATTGTTTAGATCTGTAAACGTTATCATAGAGAATTTATGTTCTTGGATGAAAAACGATTCAATCTTTGGCCTGCAGCTCTTTCGTGTAAATCATCATGCATTGACAATTATGTGAATCCTTATCAAAATCCGAAACTCCGATTTCGAAAATAAGAACTTCCTAGAAATTGATACTTCAGTAACTTGCGTAGAAACTGGTGAATAAATGGTTCATGATTATGTTTTTAGAATAAACGGTCGTAAAGCAAAGGCGGCAGCAAAGTCACATAAATGTGTAGTCTAGATTTTGTGGCAATTGTAATATTGCTGTTGTCGCTAAGCGTTAATACTGCTGTTTGCCGATTGCTGTTGAAAGGAGTGGGTAATGAAATAATTTTACGCACAACTCACAGCGTTACAGCTGCAAAAAGAACAGCAAATATGTTACAATAAAGTTTTATGAAATAACAAACAGAAGGGCAAGTTGCTAGTTGCTAGTTGCTAGTTGCACTTTGTAGTCTGCTGCACCTGACGTTCCATTAAACTCATCTGCGTATATGGCGTCGTTTCTGCAGACCATACAACTATGCAACAGCAGACGCTATTCGCATGCAAACTTTATAGTTTAAAATGCAATTAAACCTTAGGGGCTGCTCTTGTTTTGGGGTATGTTGCTCTTAGCTTTACTGTTGGTGTTCACTGCTTTTGCTTCAATGCATAAAATGAATTGCAGTCAAGTGGCAGCATTGTCCAACAATCACAAGGATATCAAAAATAATGTAAATGCATGCAAATGCAAATGCATCAGGCAACAGCTACTTGGCAATGGCAACAGCAATAACCGAAAAATCAACGGCGTAAAAAAGGATACAATTTCATTAAATTAGATCCTCATGACTAATTTTAATCTGAGCCTTATTCTATCTTTGACACGTCAAAGCTTAATTAATCTTGCAAATTACATTTGGCTTATAAGTGCATCTAAATCTAAGCTATATTTGTGTATATACCATATAATGGCGGTTATTACACGGCCTTGCCCGTGGCAAGTTTTGTGCTAAAAAAAACACGAAACACGTCTCAAATGATTTTTAATAAATATCTTTGGAAATAAATTTGACCGCACAACCCCCATTTTCACCAAAGAGGAATGGATTTTCCAAAAAGTGTGGAACACCCATCAGATGAATTTGGACAACGATTTTTGATATGTTTTCAAAGCCGATCGGATGGTAAGCAAAACCTCTTAAACAACCGTTTTTCGCAAATTAACCACTGTTAATTTGACCCCCATTTCCACCAAGGAGGAATGTATTTTTCGAAATGTGTGAAATATCCTTCACATGAATTTTAATAAAGATGAAAATGAGTTTGAAGCCGATCGGATTGTAAACAAAAAAGCTTCATACAAAAATTTTTCGCAAATTACCCACTGTTGTGGGTGGAATTTCCAAATTCGCTGAAACATGCATTTATGAAGTTCTTATGCACAGCTCTGAAAATAAGTTGATGCAAATCGGACACAACTTAAAATTCACCAAAAAAATCTTTGAATCGCACTTTCCACCGCGGAAGCTTTGATTTTGAGAAAAATGTGAAACACGTCTCAAATGATTTTTTATGTAGATCCTTGGAAATCAATTTGATTTATACCAAGGAGGGATGGATTTTCCAAAATAGTCTTAGATTCGCACTTCTCCCCGAGGATGCTTTGTTTATGCCAAAAATTTGAAACACGTCTCAAATGATTTTACATATAAATCCTTGTAAATGAGCTTGAGCGCGAAACGTCATCCACAAAATCTATGACCCCCATTTACACCAGGGAGGAATACAATTTTGGATAAGTGTGAAACACGCCTCAAATTAATTTGAACAAAGATTTCTACACCCTGAACCCATTAAAAATGGGTAAAAAGGGTATAATGTATTTGTGCAAATGTATATAACAGGCAGAAGGAAGCATCTCCGCCCCATAAAGTACATATTTTCTTGATCAGCATCAATAGCCGAGTCGATCTAGCCATGTTCGTCTGTCTGTCCGTCCGTTCGTCCGTCCGTCCGTCTGTCCGTTTGTATGAACGCAAGAATCTTAGCTGTAGGTCCTCCTAGTGGCCGCGCAGATCGAGTTTGTTTCCGATATTCGATAACTTGCCCCGTTTCCAAGGAATCGACATCGAAATCGTGTTTTTTGAAGAATTTTGGCAAATAATAAGAGCTAGGACACCTAACTTAATATGTAGCTTCTA
Source organism: Drosophila ezoana (assembly GCA_035045725.1). Taxonomy (NCBI): domain Eukaryota; kingdom Metazoa; phylum Arthropoda; class Insecta; order Diptera; family Drosophilidae; genus Drosophila; species Drosophila ezoana. The sequence goes on along the minus strand of JAWNOU010000004.1, from coordinate 104,764 downwards.
GAAAAGTATATATATTTGCATTTAATGTTGGAAGAAGAGGGTTCAGGGTATCTCCTAGTCGGGAGCTCCTGACTGGAACCTCTTACTAGTTAAAATTGAGTTTAAGGCCGATCGGATGGTGAACAAAAAGTTTGATACAAACGTATTTCGCGATTTTTCCATACGTGCGGGTGGAATGTCCCGAAACCCCGTCTTAAGTTGCACATTCATCACAGAAGGTAACTACAGTGAAAATTTCTGCTTCCTAGCTTTTACGGGTCGGACTGTGCGTTGATCACCAATCAGTCAGTCAGTCAGGACAATTCTTGCAATGCTTGCTACTTGCCCCAAACTCGTGGGAAGCTCTTTAATAACAATTATGTTTCTTAACCGATCTTGATAAAATTTTTAACAGTAGATCTTACTGCGCCATAGAATATTTGTGTATATCAGTATGTCTACATTTGTTTTGATCGATTACTTAAAAACGGGGCAAGCTATCGATTATCGGAAACAAGCTCGTACTGCTCGGGCAGTAGGAGGACCTACCTTTAAAATTTTAGTCCCTATATCCTTGCGTACATACATACGGACGGACGGACGCAGAGATGCAGAGACAGACGGGCATGGCTAGATCGATGCTTATAAAGACCATATATACTTTATGGGGTCGGAGATGCTTCCTTCTGCCTGTTACATACATTTGCACAAATACAATGCGATATTCTTTGATTCACCGATTTTAGTGTGATTTAGAAATTGTTTTCAACAGTTACAACAGACCACAGGAATCAATTTTCATAACCACCTGTCATAACCAACATGAGCAAATAATTGGGACAGCTAAAATTATATTTTTAGCACTGAAGTACACTAATTAAATTTGTGACCCAGCTATTTATTTTCCTTTTAATAATTAACAATTTTAAGATTAATCTGTGATTTTGATATATGCCTTTTGTGTTGCACAAGGCAATTAAATTTTATTTATTTGTCTATTTAATTTTCTTAATAAAAGTTACAATAAATAATGCATAGAATAATGCTAAATGTAATACAAAATGCAGCATTGTAAAAGCTGTACCTTAACAAGAAATTTAAAATTTGTAAGGCTGCACTGAAACATTCATTTTCAGCTTGTGCAATGTGAAATGAAAGAAGTTTAATAGTGAAGTCTGCTCAAGTTGCCAGTTGCACTTATAATTGCAAATTAAAACAAGTAAGAAATTCTAGTCGGGAGTTCCTGACTAGGGGATCCCCTGAACCCTCTTATTCCAACACCAAATGCAGCTCGCGCTACGCGCTCGTTTCTAATACAGTATAATTTGCTTAGCTGCCTCGATACTTAGCTGTATCGGTAAGTTAGCTGCCTGAAATTTTCTATCCTTGCAATAAGATCTAATTTTTTATGACATTAATTACGTTAAGCGCATCTAACTTAACAGCCTTTTGCACTTATGCGCCTCCTATTGGCAGTAATTTTTTGCCAATTTCTATGAATATCATGTAAGTTAACTGCGCCATCTATGACTTGTTTTTTTTTTTTTTATGTATACAATAGACAGTATCGAAATTGAATTATATGTAATTTATATGCATAAAGTTAATAAAAACTATCAAATTAATTTATATAACTTAGTACTGTGAAAAAGAATTCAGTGCAACTTAAAAAAATAGAGGCTACTATGAAATCGATTCACTTTTAGGAAAAAAAAAAGTAAGTTAACTGCCTTTTTAGGATAGTTGCCTTTAATGTCTTGAGGTAGCTAAGCATATTATACTGTAATAAAGATAAAGGTACTTACTCGCGACTAATCGTACTACTTGCCGCCGTCTCTACTCAACAGCCACACCCCTAATTGAGTCTCGTTGAGAAAAACACGAATATAAAAAAAAATACATTCGCAATTGGATTGCTGTTGATATGATTCGAAGCAGACGCGCATGAATGTGTGTGTGTACAGAAATTCTTGAAACTGCGCTAGCTGCAAACACGTGTTTCTTAACCGATCTTGATGAAATTTTCTACAGTATATCTTATTGTACCATAGAATATTTGTGTATTCTCAAAAAGTCAATTGCATTTAAATTGTGGCTTAAATTGGTTGGCAATAGAAGTTGGGTTATTAACTTAATTTATAGCTCTGCGGTGGTAGCGGGGGCGTGGCGATAGGTATAAAATAAAAGATACTTGACATATGTATATATAATATTCTAGAAGCAACATACCAAGTTTGGTGACTCTAGCTCTTATTATTTATCCAATTTGCTCAAAAAACAGGATGTCGACTTTTTATTATCGATTGCTTGGAATCGGAGTAAGTTATCGATTATCGGGAACAAAATTTCACAGTTAAAATTTCAAGTCTCTAGCTCTTATAGGTTCTGAGATCCTTGCGTTCATACATACGGACAGACGGACGGACAGACAGACGGACATGGCTAGATTGACTCGGCTATTGATGCTAATCAAGAATATATATACTTTATGGGGTCGGAGATGCTTCCGTCTGCCTGTTACATACATTTAAATTTTGCACAAAAACATAATACCCCTTTTACCCATTTTTAATGGGTTCAGGGTATAAAAAACATGTCTCAAATGTAAATGAATTTGAGCGCGAAGCGTCATCAACCAAATTGTTAACCCATTTTCACCAAGGAGGAATACAGTTTTTCGAAAAGTGTGAAACAACCCGCAAATGAATTTGAATAAAGTTCTTTGGAAAGAAATTTGTTTCAGGCCGATTGGAAGGTAACAAAAAAGTTTTTCGATTTTCGGAAACCCCGTCTTAATGTTCACATTCATCATGAGCTAACTACGGTTTGGGCTGTGCGTTGATCAACAATCAGACAGTCAAACACTTAGTCAGTCAGGACAAGCTGTTTTATAAGTATACATATACATATAGATAAACACATTTTTCTTTCACTTCAATCAAATTCAAATTTTAGAAGTAGGTGCTCCTAGTTCCTACGCAGATCGAGTTTGTTTCCGTTAATCGATAACTTGCCCCGTTTCCAAGTAATCGATAAAAATGTATATCGATATCCTGTTTTTTAAGCATATTTGGTAAATAATAAGAGCTAGAGTTACCAAACTTGACATGTAGCTTCTAGAAAAGTATATATATATCGATTATCTTTCATTTTATACCTATCGCCACCTCCCCGCTACTCTCTATCTATAAGCGCGCGCTGCATTTGGTGTTGGAATATGAGGGTTCAGGGTATCCCCTAGTCGGAAGCTCCCGACTAGAACCTCTTACTTGTTTCAGTTTGAAATTTTCGGTACATATGTATGTACATAGAGAATTGTAATGGGATGTATCGCGCCTATACGCCACCACAAATATTTGCACGCGCATCTACAGTGACATACAGCGACATATGTATATCGTACTCGTATTGTAAGCTGCTTTTTACGAGAGGAAGGAAAAACAATGTCAATCAGAGCGAACAGCGACAAGAGAACAATTATAATTGATTTACGAATAAAACTAATATTAAGAATATAACTGGCCAAGAGGCCAAACGTTGTGGCGGCACGCCATCTGTTGTTCGAAGTGCAACATAATGTAAGGTTAGTATTAATTGATATCGAGGGAGCTTAGCCGATGGGTACCCCTGGCATCACTAACTCTTCTCCCTAGGGTTCTGGTGAAATAGAAGGGACACCTAGCGACAGCTTAAGCTTAATGTACAGATCATTTTGGAACAATAAAGAACATTAACAAACTCTTTTGGAGTAATACAAATCTCCACAATGGTGACCCCGACGTGATCTGATAACGCGGTATGATTACAAATTCTTCCAAAAAAGTTATCTTTTGCTTTTGAAAGTGTACATACACGCACACACAAGCACGCTCGACTAGACGCCGCCTTATTGGCGCGCTTAGCAAGAGGACGCCACTCACAGACGTTTGCACAAAAACTCACGGTACAAAACACAGTTATGCACAAGTCTCGTTAAAATTTACGATCATTAAAACTATAAAAGCTGATCTTCATGGAGGAGTCCAATAACGCCTCCAATATGCTTGGTGTTTCTGAGCAGATTCGAGAACTGACGGGGGAAATTGATGCTCTGCAAACTGGTGCGTCTTCATCACAAGCTGCAATGGCGGCTGTTCCTGTTCCGACCACACAACGTTCTGCAATTCATCTGCCAAAGTTCACCTTCAACAACTCAAACTTGTGGTTTGTTCAAGTAGAACGATCGTTCCGCCTATATGGCATCAACAACGACGACGATAAGTTTGATCGTATCACCGTCAATTTGAGTGCTGATGTTATCCTGGTCGAAGAGGATTTGGTAACGTGCCCTCCATCTACAAACAATTACCAAGCTTTAAAAAATCATTTGCTGGAGAAATTTGCAGTGTCCCCGGAATCCAAGCTGCGACGTTTACTACAAGGTGGAGAAACGTCAGGGCTAACACCTTCAGAGATTTTAGCCCACATGCGACGGCTCGCCCCGGACTCAAGCAGCGAACATATCATTCGCACGCTGTTCCTCGCAGAGATGTCACAAAATATCCGACCGCTCCTTACGGTCTGGGAAGAAAATGATTAGGACAAACTTGCTAAAATAGCGGATAAAATTGTATCATGCATTTTATCAATGCAACTGCTGTTTGCTATCGGTCCCGACTCGCAGCCCACTACTGTAAATGATGTTGCTACCACGGATACCCTATAGAACATTGCTGACTTCTTGCGCTCACTCTTGCAAAAGTTTGAGTACCTGCAAATGTCTGCAAACGGCTGACCGATCTCGGAGTAAGTCGCGAGATCAATTAAGCCACCAGCCTCGCAGCCAATCAACTGAACATTGACGGCAAGCGGCGAGCAAGATAAATTATGCTACTATCACCATCGCTATGGCGACAAAGCTTAAAAATTCAAGCTTCCTTGCGCCCGTCTCACCTGGCCATTCATCGTTGCAGACGTTGCAACAGCTATCATTGGTGCAGATTTTCTGACCAAGTATCAGCTGCTCTTCGATATAAAACAAGCAAACCAACAGTTTCACCGCGCAATGAGCGTGCAGATCTCACTTAAAGCTGCATGTGTCTGCCTATGCAAAGCTCTGCGTTAACATTCTCCGCGATCCCTGCCTTATTGATAATTATTGCAAATTTTTATAATTATGCGTGAGCGCCCGACAGCCGGTTGCCATTGACGTTGCTTGGTATTCTATTTATTTATTTAATTAAACGGCAATATTTTCTTCTCGTGCAGACCATAAATTTTGAAGTGAACTACAGCTTGTCCCTGTGCGCACACTTAATGGAAACACAGTTAATGCCGACCAAGAAATATTTACAAGCATTTGCATAACTGTATGGGTATATTGGATATTTTTTTCTCGTTGCGTAAATAGATTTTCCTTCTCATACATATACATTTAATATTTTGATAGTTATTGGAATGAGGACTTAGGACAATGGGGGACAACATTTTAGTAGAGACTTTGAACTAAGTAGGAAATGCTACAGTCAGAAATTCATCCATTGAGGCCAAAGTACTAAGAGCTGGAGTTAGATGGTTAAAAAATAAAAACTATATTATTCGGAGCTACTTTTCAAATGGTTTGTGGGAAACTTGGATAGCTAACATTAAAAAAATATAATTTGCAGTAAACTTGCGATAAATTCAAAAGCTTTCGCCAAACAAGAGGTCGCCAAAACAAAAGACTACACAAAAACACAAGTAAGAGGTTTTAGTTGGGAGCTCCCGACTAGGGGATACCCTGAACCCTCTTATTCCATCACCAAATGCAGCGCGCGCTTATAGATAGAGAGTAGCGGGGAGTTGGCGATAGAAAAGATAATCGATATATATATATACTATTCTAGAAACTACATGTCATGTTTGGTAACTCTAGCTCTTATTATACCCTGAACCCATTAAAAATGGGTAAAAGGGGTATATAGCATTTGTGCAAAATGCCAATGTATGTAACAGGCAGAAGGAAGCATCTCCGACCCCATAAAGTATATATATTCTTGATCAGCATTAATAGCCGAGTCGATCTAGCCATGTCCGTCTGTCTGTCCGTCCGTCCGGATCTTATAGGGCCCTCTCAGGAGTCGTGGAAATCGCGAAAATCCATAATTTTTAGCAAAGTTTACACCTTAAATAATTAAATTCGGAATTAAGTCAAAGAATCGATCTAAATATAAATAAAATTATGTTTTTTAATAAAAGGGCGGTAGTGCTGCCGTAGCCACATTTACTGCTTCTTTGTCTTGCCAGCTCCTTATCCTACCACGTTTTGCAGCAAGGTCCAAGCCACGAACAGAACAGCGGCAGCAAGAGACGCAGGACAAAAGCTGAAATCTTTCGAAGCCACCGACCGCTGTCACTGGAAAAAACGAGGCAAAACAATTAAGAGGCTCCCGTCGGGAGCCCTTAACCCTGAACCCTCATATTCCAACACCAAACGCTAGCACCGACAGCTAGTCCCATGTTTTATTGTCTTTTACCAATTTTTCTTTCGCACTCAATTATGTAGGCAATAAGGCCTTTTTAGCGCCTTCAGAGATTTCCGGATCTGACCAGCATTTTGAACGGCTTGTGTAATTACCTGCAGTCTATGGTGGTCTTAGAGCACGTTAGAATTAAGTTTGATTGTGGCACATGCCACAATAGTCCTATTAGCTTTGCTTGCATTCCCAACAGCAGTTTACTTATTTCTATTAGTGAGCATACAGTACCCCAGCCAGTAGTGCCCCATACAGCAGCCAACAAAACACATTTTATATAAATAAATAAATAATTAAAACAAGTGTAAACTTAATATATATTTCTTTTCATGTTATACAAAATCAATATGTGTAGCTTAAGGTTGTAAAGATTTAAAAAAATGTTTAATATTAAACGTTCTTGTTAGTTTTCAAAAAATCTTAAAGTGGTTGAAGATTGTATTGTAAGCATTCAAAGCAAGGCTTAAAGCCCTACCGGTACTAATCCGCGAAACCAATTTGTGTTCATTATGGCTCGAACCGCAGGCGAGCCTCAAAATTAAAAGGTTTGATAAACATTTTGCAATTCAAATCTAGCTCCAATTTTTGTGGGTAATTGAGATTGGCTTGATTCTTGTAATCTCTCTCTTTCTCTTTCTCTCTCTCCCCCTTCTTTATTCTCGACTAGCCGTGTTGCAGTGCCTCAAAAATGTCCTGCATAGCAATTATAATTCCAGTCATCTTCTGTGCCTATCCTATTTATTCTGGTGTGTTTTGTGACAAGATTACACGCGAAAAGTAAACGCGTGCTGCGTATACGCCCGCTACTAACTCGTTAATTGCAATGCTTCTCATTTGCATTTAAATTACAAAATTTAAGCGATATTTTGATGTTATTGTTTTTTGTGTCCTCTTTCTTTACGACCAGCAGGAGGCACCACTAATTGGTGGCTGTCGCCGCAGCACTTAAAAATTATAATTTATAATTATATAAGCTTTCTGGCACATGTATGTATAGCCAAAATTGATGCTTTAACAAATCATTTCATTTGTGCCAGGGTCGAGCAAAGTTTTCTGCTTATTTTGTTGCAAATTGCTCGACTGTAAAAGAGAGAATCGGAATTTCCGTGTTATTTCACAGCCCGGCTACACCTCGAAATTTGCTCACTGATATGCTGTCCGCGTTTGCCCTTTAACTAAGCCCACGGCCAGCACGAGGAACACACCACGCCCCGAACAGGCGAACCCCCCCTTTGTCGTATCCTATTTAATATGTTAACTTTGTACGCAGTGCATAAACTATGATAAAAATCGCATATTCTACGCAGCGTTTTAGTCCTTAGTTTTCAGCTTGGCTTGACTTTGGCTATGGCGTACAACTTAATGGCATACAATTATTAGTTCGTAAAATTTATGGCTTCATTTAAGCTAACAAAGTTGCGCCAGCCAGCTCCGATATATATACAGATAAAGCTCTAAATTTATTTTCAAAGAAATTAAATTGCTTACAACTTTGTCAGAGAGAGTCGATGAAAGATGTATTTAAGAGCTGTTTATAAAGAAATGAATTTCAAAATTTTTCGTTGGCAAGTTTTTATAATTTGAACCCATTGAGTAAAAATGGTATATGCTATTTATACGAATGTATGTAACAGGCAGAAGGAAGCATCTTCGACCCCATAAAGTATATATATTCTTGATCAGCATCAATAGCCGAGTCGATCTAGCCATGTCCGTCTGTCTGTTTCTATGCGAACCAGTCTCTCAGTTTTAAAGCTATCGCCAGGAAACTTTGCAGAAGTCCACCTTTCTGTTGCACTCAGTACAAATGTCGGAACCGGCTTGATCGAAACACTATATCATATAGCTGCTATAGGAACGATCTGTTGAAGAGAAGGTTCTTGAATGAAAAACTTAGAACTTGATGACCACAGTGACGCCAAAACGTTTTTTGAAAATGAGAGAAACATAGAAATCAAAATAACAACAACGCTCAGGGAAAATCAAGAAACACGACAAGCTACGAGATCAACGGAACCTTACACTAGCGGAAAACAACAATTAAAGAGAGTGGTTCATAAACAAAACGAAAATAGAATTCCGAGACATAGAAGCATTACTCGCAAAAGGGCCGAAGTTCGCTCTCCCGATCAACAAAAGAGAGTTTCCTCTCTTAAAATACATTGCAGACGGTGAAGAGTTAGTTCAAACAATAAAAGAAAAAGAAACACAAGAGGCGGAGCGCACCACATTCTCTCTATTGGTTAAAGAGCATAAAACGAAGAATAACCAAAACACTAGGGATCGAACAATATTGGACACAGTGGAACAGACACGTAAATTCTTAAAAGAACATAAAAATATAAAAATCTTATTATCAGATAAATGTAACAAAACTGTAGCAATGAATGTGGACGATTACAAAAATAAAACAAGTAAGAGGTTCTAGTCGGGAGCTCCCGACTAGGGGATACCCTGAACCCTCATATTCCAACACCAAATGCAGCGCGCGCTTATAGATAAAGAGTAGCGGGGAGGTGGCGATAGGTATAAAATGAAAGATAATCGATATATATATACTTTTCTAGAAGCTACATGTCAAGTTTGGTGACTCTAGCTCTTATTATTTACCAAAATTGGTTAAAAAACAGGATTTCGATATACATTTTTATCGATTACTTGGAAACGGGGCAAGTTATCGATTATCGGAAACAAACTCGATCTGCGTAGGAACTAGGAGCACCTACGTCTAAAATTTCAAAATTTCGTTTCTAGCTCTTATAGGTTCTGAGATCCTTGCGTTCATACATACGGACGGACGGACGGACGGACGGACGGACGGACGGACGGACGGACGGACGGACGGACGGACGGACATGGCTAGATCGACTCGGCTATTAATGCTGATCAAGAATATATATACTTTATGGGGTCGGAGATGCTTCCTTCTGCCTGTTACATACATTTGGATTTTGCACAAAAACATAATACCCCTTTTACCCATTTTTAATGGGTTCAGGGTATAATGACAAATATTTTAGACGACTTATGCGCGTATAGAACCTAGGACAGGATCCGACATCAAGACTACAGACAAAGAATAACAACTTTGTGGCGAAATTATTCAAGATGGGTCTTTTTTCAAAGTACGAAAGAAATAAGATGACTGCGACAACATCGGTACCTCCGAGGATATGTGGACTACCGAAGATACATAAAGAAGGAACACCACTGAGACCAATATGCTCCTCCATCGGATCTCCTTCTTACGGGCTGTGCAAATATATTATTAAAATATTAAGATATCTGACAATGGACTCAAAATACAACATAAAGAACGCGGTAGACTTTAGGGACAGAGCTAACAATTCCCACATTAGGAAAGATGAAAAATTGGTATCTTTTCCCAGCATACCAATGGAATTAGCACTTGACACAATAAGACGAAAATGGTTAGAAGTTAGAAGAACAACCTTATACCTTAACAACCATTTATGGACATAGTTACATTTTGTATACAAGAAAACAGATATTTTAAATACGAAGACAAGATATACACACAACTAAAAGGAATGCCAATGGGATCACCAGCCTCCCCAGTAATCGCAGATATAGTAATGGAGGAACTATTTGACAACGTGACGGAAAAATTGACAATAAAACCAAGACTTTTGACCAAATATGTAGATGACCTGTTTCCCATAACGGACAAAACAGATGCACAGAAGATTCTGAAAGAATTGAACTCCTTCCATAGACACATCAAATTCACAGTCCAATTAGATAAAGACGGGAAACTACCATTTTTAGACTCTTTAGTAATTAGATTGGACAACACACTCAAAATTAAGTGGTATAAGAAACCCATAGCCTCCGGACGAATACTCAACTTCAATTCAAACCACCCCAAGAGTATGATAATCAATACAGCAATAAGCTGTATGAAAAGAATGCTTAACATATCGGACACAATATACCACGAAGAAACTATACATAAAATTAAAAAACTCTTAACGAAATATGACTTTCCACAAAATGTAATTAAAACATTATTAACAAGTAAGAGGTTCTAGTCGGGAGCTCTCGACTAGGGGATACCCTGAACCCTCATATTCCAACACCAAATGGAGCTCGCACTAATAGATAGAGAGTAGCGGGGAGTTGGCGATAGGTATAAAATGAAAGATACTTGATATATATATACTATTCTAGAAGCTACATGTCAAGTTTGGTAACTCTAGCTCTTATTATTTACCAAAATTGCTTAAAAAACGGGATTTCGATATACATTTTTATCGATTACTTGTAAACGGGGCAAGTTATCGTTTATCGGAAACAAACTCGATCTGCGCGGGCACTAGGAGCACCTACATCTAAAATTTCAAGTCTCTAGCTCTTATAGGTTCTGAGATCCTTGCGTTCATACATACGGACGGACGGACGGACAGACAGACGGACATGGCTAGATCGACTCGGCTATTGATGCTGATCAAGAATATATATACTTTATGGGGTCGGAGATGCTACCTTCTGTCTGTTACATACATTTGCATTTTGCACAAAAACATAATACCCCTTTTACCCATTTTTAATGGGTTCAGGGTATAAAAAAGTAAGAGGTTCTAGTCGGGAGCTCCCGACTAGGGAGTACCCTGAACCCTCTTATTCCAACACCAAATGCAGTTCTCGCAAAGCGCTCGTTTGAAGTATTAAAGATAAATTTAAAAAAAATAAGTTCCCTTTGCAGGGTTCGAGCTCGCAACTGACCGTATTACTTGCTAACGACTCTACTCAACAGACAAGCCAGCAAAAAAAAAAAAAAATTGTTATCCAGGTAAGGCTCCAACTCGCGACAGACCGCAACACTTGCTATGCCTTTACTCAACAGCCACACCAATAATAAAGTAATTTTGAGAAAAAAACGAATTAAAATAGCATTACAGAAAAAATCGCAATTACAATGCTGTTAGAATGCAATAGAATGCGAAGCAGACGCGCAAGAATGTGTGTGTGTACACAAATTCTTAATGTTTTCGCTACCTGTGCCATCCAATTACGCAGTTACGTACAACTTTGGTTTTCTCTTAACCGGTCTTAATAAAATTTTCTACAGTATATATTATTGTACCATAGAATATTTGTGTTTTCTCAAAAAGTCAATTGCATTAAAATTGTGGCTTAGATTGGTTGGCAATATAAGTTCGGTTATAACCTTGATTTATAGCTCTAGGGTGCTAGCGGGGTATAAAATTAAAGATACATGATATACATATACATATACATATAATATTCAAGAAGCAACATATCAAGTTTGGTGACTCTAGCTCTTAATATTTACCAAAATTGCTAAAAATAAACAGTATGTCGATATCGATTTTTATCGATTGCTTGGAAATGGCTTGGAAACAAACTCGATCTGCGCAGGCACTAGGAGGACCTACATCTAAAATTTCATGTCTTTAGCTCTTATAGGTTCTGGGATCCCTGCGTTCATACATACGGACGGACGGACTAACGCACGGACAGACAGACGGACATGGCTAGATCGACTCGGCTATTGGTGCTGATCAAGAATATATACATATACTTTATGGGGTCGGAGATGCTTCCTTCTGCCTGTTACATACATTTGCATTTTGCACCCTTTTTACCCATTTTCAATGGGTTCAGGGTATAAAAAAAGACTCCATTGGCGGGGGGGTTTGAACTCGCAACTGACCAAATATTCACTTTTCTCGGTAGGGCTCGAACTCGCGACAGACCGCACCACTTGCCACTGCCTCTGCTCCACATCCACACTAATTATTAAGTATTATTGCAAAAAAAAAAACAATTAAAATAGCAACATAGAAAACAATTGCAGTGTGTACAATGTATACTGTACACTGAACATGTATATAGAAATTTCGTCGCAACACGTGCGCAGTAGTGCGCAAAATACCGAATAACAAAACAAAAATCGATCTTAATGAAATTTTCTACAGTAAATCTTATTGTACCATAGAATATTTGTATATTCTCACAAAGTCAATTGCTTTTAAATTGCGACTTAAATTGGTTGGCAATACAAGTTGGGTTATTAACTTGATTTAAAGCTCTGCGATAGGTATAAAATGAAAGATACTTGATACATATTTACAATACATATTTAATACTAGCGGGTATAGCCCAGCCTTGCCCGTGGCACGTATGAATGTTTTAAAATCAATGTTCTTAAAAAGCTTTGAAAATGATTTTGAAACTGAGCGGACGGTAAACAAACTACTTTCACATTAAAGTTTTCCGCCCTTTTACCACTGTTGCAAGTGGAATTTCCCAAATGGCTGAAACACGTGTTCATCATATTATTATGTAGAGCTTTGAAATTAAGTTTGATTCAAATCGGACAGAACTTAAAACTGCACCAAAAAAAAAATCTTTTAAATGCACTTTCCACCGAAGGAAACACGTCTCAAATGATTTCTTATGTAGATCCTTGGATATGAATTTGAGGGCGAAACGTCATCCACCAAACCTTTGACCCCCATTTCCACCAAGGAGGAATACATTTTTGGAAAAATGTGAAACACCCCTCAAATGAATGTGAACAAAGAACTTTGTAATTGAGTTTAAGGCCAATCGGATGGTAAACAAAAAAGTTTCATACAAACGTTTTTCGCGATTTTTCCATACTTGCGGGTGGAATTTCCCGAAACCCCGCCTTAACGTGCACCTTTATCACATAAGGTATCTACAGTGAACATTTCAGCTTCCTAGCTCTAACGGTTTCGGCTGTGCGTTGATCACCAATTAGTCAGTCAGTCAGTCAGTCAGGACAAACAGTTTTATATATAGAGATTCTAGAAGCAACATATCGAGTTTGGTGACTCTATCTGTTATTATTTAACCGATTTGCTCAAAAAACAGAATGTCGATATCGATTTTTATCGATTGCTTGGAAACGGAGTAAGTTTTCGATTATCGGAAGCAAACTCTATCTGCGTAGGCACTAAGAGGACCTACTGCTAAATTCAAGTCTAAAGCTTTAAGAGGTTCTGATATCTTTGCGTTCATACATACGGACAGACGGACAAACGGACGGATAGACAGACGGACATGGCTAGATCGACTCGGCTATTGATGCTGATCAAGAATATATAGGTAATAGGCAATAGGTATAAAATTAAAGGTACTTGATATATATACACTATTTTAGAAGCTACATGTCAAGTTTGGTGACTCTAGCTCTTATTATTTACAAAAATTGCTTAAAAAACTGGATTTCGATATACATTTTTATCGATTACTTGAAAACGGGGCAAGCTATCGTTTATCGGAAACAAACTGCGCGGGCACCTGAGGGACCTACAGCTAAAATTTCAAGTCTCTAGCTCTTATAGGTTCTGAGATCCTTGCGTTCATACATACGGACGGACGGACGGACGGACGGATGGACGGACGGACGGATAGACAGACGGACATGTCTAGATCGACTCGGCTATTGATGCGGAGATGCTTCCTTCTGCCTGTTCCATACATTTGCACTTTGCACAAATACAATATACCCTTTTTACCCATTTTCAATGGGTTCAGGGTATAATGAATTGTAGGAAAGCTGGCGTAATTTTGCATTAAGGTGATAAGCAACAGGGCAAAGTTAAAAATTCTGAAAGTGCTGTCGATACAATACCTGCATGTCAAGCCTACTACGAACATATGTGTTTTCTGTGTGCGTGCCAGTCATCTTTATATATAAAACTGTTTGTCCTGACTGACTGACTGACTGACTGACTGATTGGTGATCAACGCACAACCCAAACCATTAGAGCTAGGAAGCTGAAATTTTCACCCCGTTAAGACGGGGTTTCGGGAAATAACACCCGCAAGTGTCGAAAAATCGCGAAAAACGTTTATATAAAACTTTTTTGTTTACAATCCGATCGGCCTTAAACTCATTTTCAAACATCCACCCCTTCTTGGTGGAAATGGGGGTAATGGATTTGGTGGGTGACGTTTCGCGCGCAAATTTATTTCCAAAGATTTACATGAAAAATCATTTGAGACGTGTTTCACTCTTATCGCAGAATCCAAAATTCTTCGGTAGAAATGCGATTCAAAGATTTTTTGGGCGAAGTTTTATATTGTGTCCGATTTGCTTCAAATATATTTTAAATGCTCTTTATAAAAACTTAATGTATTAAACCCGCAACAGTGGTAAATTGGAGGATGGCGTTGGGTGGGTGGCGTTATTTCAAGTTATTTGTTTACCATCCATTGAGAAAATTTATTTTAGGCCATGGAGCAAGGATTAATTTTATTTCATTGATACTAAGTTTATTTAAAATGCCTGTGCAATCAAGAAAGAAAAGCGTGTTATATATACCCGGTCAAAATGATTGTTTAGTGCAAATTAAAACTTATATCGACCTACTATAAACGACATGCATTGGAAGCCCTGATGATCCTTGGCAAAAACACAACTAAATCTATAAATGAAAAGTCTTTGTTGTGCTGTCCATAAACAGTAGACCTCATTCAAACATACATATGTATATATTAACCTAGTTACCGAGACTGTTATCCGCTTATTGAATGTTACAGCAAAGGGACCTCGATGTTGACAAGGGCATTTGAGCTGCAACAATACAATAACAATATCAACATCACGGCACAAAAACAGGAAAACTAACACGAATCTATGGCAAAGCGAAAATAATGCCGTTGATATTTGATGCAAACAACGTACCAGAAAGGGCCCCATGTAGTGTGTGCGGTGGGCTGTGTGTGTGTGTGTGTGTGTGTGTGTGCAGTGTGCAGTGTGGTCGTTGGTTGCATTGTGGGAAGCTTTATAGGATTTACCTATGTTTAACTTGGGGCGTAAATTAAACACAACAGCTGCTGACACGCCATGATGGATCGGCAAAGGTATGACTGAGAGGATTGAACAGAGGAATAGCTGTGTCAGTTTTTATGGAGCCGTAGATAACAGCATACCGGATGGCATGTGCCATTAATAATTTACGCTTAAAACGTGTGCCGACCTCCAAGCCAAAAGGTGTGTGTCTTCTGTGTGTGCGTGGGTGTGTGTGCCGAGGAAAGTAAATATGCGGCCAGTTGAGAGTTCAAACCCTGCCAATGGAACGTGATGATTGGGTAGCGTGAATTGCCTGCAGCACGGCCGCAAAGCATTGCTTCACAGGCATGTTGTTGCTACCTAAACTTCCTCCGCTCTCCGTCTGTTGCGCTCAACTCTCCTGAGTTCCAGCATTTCTTCTGCTGCAAAGGTGGTGGCTGCGTCCCACTTTTGTGCGGTCTCTAGCATGTTCCTGACCAGGTTGTCTGCCGTGATAGGTCTGCCCATGCTGTCCACCAGTTCCTGTCTGTTCGCTGAGAACCGTCCACACGCGAAGATGATGTGGTTCGCGTCCTCTGCGATTCTTCTGCCGCACAAAGAAAACTCGTCTGTGTTGTCGTGGCCAAATCGTTTCAAGTAGTTCCTGAAGCATCCGTGGCCCGATAGGAGCTGCGTTAAGTAGATATCAGTGTTTCGATACTTGCGGTTTATTCAGGCTTCCAAGTTTGGGATAAGCCTATGCATCCAGCGTCCTTTAGATGAGCGATCTCAATGTGCTTGCCATCGTGCTATGCTTTGCATCCTTGCTGCGGTGCGAACCGAGTTTGCTCTGCTGTTTCCATTAATAGCTCTTTAGCAAACTAACGCTTCGGTTGCCAATTCATCAAGCGGAACCATTTCTGCGATGACCAAAGCCGCTTCGACTGATACTGTCCGGAAGGCACAGCTAACCCGTTGAGCGCTTAGGCGATAAATAGACTACGCCTCGGATGTAGCTAGGACCAGCCATTGCTCTGCTCCAGATGGGGACGCGTACATTATGACCGCCTTGTTTACGGTCAAGAGAAGACGGCGTCTCTGCTGTTTCGGTCCTCGAGTGTTCAGCACTCGTTCAGCGCTCAACAGGATTCTGCTGCTTTTTTGTGCACAAATTCCAAGTGCTCTCTGAACGACATCCTTGTGTTTAGCATGACGCCTAGGTACTTTATCGCCCTCGCTGATTCAATTACCGCACTGTTTTATGAACGGCCAGCTCTAGTCCAGCTGCTGCCAGCCATTGGTGCACACGGTCAATGCTGTGGTTGCACGATTCCTCGACGTCCTTCAATTCCTTGCCGACGACTACAAGGGCCACGTCGTCCGCGAAGCCGATGGTACTTGTATCGATCGGGAATTCCAGTCGGAGGATACCATCGTACATGATGTTCCAGAGGAGGGGTCCTAGAACTGAGCCTTGGGGCGACCCAGCTGACACTCGGTGTGTAGCGGGGCCATCTGCGGTGTCGTATTGCAGCAGTCTTCCTCTAAAGTAGCTGCTTTTCGTTTGCTGAAGGTACTCTGGGACGCGGAACGTTGACAGGGCATCCAATATTTTATCCCACCTGGCTGTGTTAAAGGCGTCTCTAACATCCAGCGGGACAATGAGGCAGTACTTTTTTGTCCCGCTCTTCCGTCTTGATCTTTGGATGGCGTTTGTTGCTATGCCGACCACTTTATCTAAAGCGTTTACTGTCGACTTGACCTTGGTGAAGCCAAATTGATTTTGGGACAAGCCACCATTGTTGTCGACAACCGCTTCCAGCCTGGTGCAGATTAGCTTCTCCAGCACTTTGCCCAATAAATCGGTCTGTATGACGATGGGTCTTTGGCGGCTTACCTTCGGAAGCAGGAATAGCTTTTGAAGTTTCCATATCATGGGGAAAGTTCTCTTCGTTAGGCGCCTGTTAAGAAGCTGTACAACTGCGCAGGGTGCAATTACATCGATAGTTTAGCGCACGGTTGTGGAGCAGCTGTGTTTGCGTTTGCTTGTCGGCGTAGAGTCTTCTGACGTCAGTTTTATATGCCTTGCCCCATGGATCATATTCGGATGAGTCGCAAAGCTCCGGGAAGCATTCTCTCTTGCTATCACGTATGGTCATCTTTAGTCTTTTTCTGGCCCGTTGCGTTAGTTACTTGGCTGCCCCATTCCACTGCCCAGACGTTGAAGTCAGCAGCAGTATATGTATATATGGACTTTGTATTCGTCAGCGATGTCGATGGGCCGCCGCATTCCCAGGTGGTTTAGAACAATTCTTTGCTTTGTGGCCTGTATCCCCGCATCTGAAGCATACGTCTTTTAAGTCCTCACCGTTGGTGCAGTTTGCAGCGATGTGGCCGAAGACCTGGCATTAAAAGCATTGCTTTGGCTGGTCGATTGCATGTATTCGGCAGATCAACCATCCAATCCTTAACTTGGCCATCTCGACTAGCGCCCTGGCTTTTGACGCTGGGAGAGTTAATGGGCCCTTTGCTGGCCGCCAAATGCTGGCGTACGTGTATGTTTGTACATGTGTGTATGACCAAACTAGTGTTTATTTGACCAAAGACTGGTGAAGCTGAAGTCATGACATGGCATCAAATAAGGTTCGCTATATTTGTTGTTTACCCTTTTGTTCAATAATATTATATACTTCGTTCCGTTCATCAGATAATCCGACACTTAATATGCTTAATACCGTTTAAGTTATTAAATTTTACTTTTAATTCGCTGCATTGAATTAGATAAAAACATCTGGAATGCAAAATAGCGCTATATGTATTAAAACTTTGTAGGGGGCGAATGTTAATGCGAATGTTACCCTTACATAGGGTATTATAATTTTGTCTCGAAAAATGTAACCCATAAAAAATGTAGCCAGCAGACTGGCTAGACCTCTCGCTGTAGCTCGACCCATCACCCGGCTGAAGAGTCGACAACACCTGGCACTGCTGTCGGAGTAATCGTAATTGAAATTTGTAATTAAGTTTTTAAACACTTACTCCAAATGCCCTGCTATGGCCAATACTGCCGGCTGATTCGTGGCATATGTAATAAAAGTGAAGAAAAAAAAATATATACAAAAAAACTATATATTTCCTTGATCAGTATCAACGGCCGAGTCGATAAAGCCCTGTCCGTCTGTCGGTAAGTCCGTCTGTCCGTCTGTCAGTTTTAAAGCCATTATCATGAAACCTTGCATGATTTTTATACCCTGAACCCATTAAAAATGGGTAAAAGGGGTATTATGTTTTTGTGCAAAATCCAAATGTATGTAACAGGCAGAAGGAAGCATCTCCGACCCCATAAAGTATATATATTCTTGATCAGCATTAATAGCCGAGTCGATCTAGCCAAGTCCGTCTGTCTGTCCGTCTGTCCGTCCGTCCGTCCGTCCGTCCGTCCGTATGTATGAACGCAAGGATCTCAGAACCTATAAGAGCTAGAGACTTGAAATTTTAGATGTAGGTACTTCTAGTGCCCGCGCAGATCGAGTTTGTTTCCGATAAACGATAACTTGCCCCCTTTCCAAGTAATCGATAAAAATGTATATCGAAATCCCGTTTTTTAAGCAATTTTTGTAAATAATAACAGCTAGAGTCACCAAACTTGACATGTAGCTTTTAGAAAAGTTTATATATATCAAGTATATTTCATTTTTACCTATCGCCACCTCCCCGCTACTCTTTATCTATGAGCGCGAGCTGCATTTGGTGTTGAAATAAGAGGGTTCAGGGTATCCCCTAGTCGGGAGCTCCCGACTAGAACCTCTTACTTGTTTTCTTCTCTTTTATTAGCAATGATACTATACTTGATACTATACTTGATACTATACTTGAGCACCTTACCTAGTTTTACAATAGTGTGAGGAACTTACTTAACATTGCCTATTAAGTTTTAAAATCCAAAATTCGCCTGAACCCACACCTAAATCGTCATACCTGCCTGGCTGCTACATAAATTTCCTTTTTTTCTGTTTATTCAGGCAGGAGCAGCAGGCCGGAAGCATGCGTAAGAACATTGCCTGCTAAGAATCGGTTTTCAAGGCAAGCAGCCATTTTAATTGAAAAGGCTGCTTCATTGCTGCTGTTGTCTAAACTTTTCACACGCATACATGCACCCAGCATATTAATAAGCTCTTTGTCACTATGCGCGGTGTTGGTTGGGTTGGTTGGGAAAAGAAGTACATGATTTTGATTGCTGACTTGTATATTATAAAATTTGTATACTTCTCTTCTGGTCTCGCGGGTTTTTCTTACTTGCCTGTAACAAAATAAAGTTTAAAGTTGATTTTGAAATCGTCGACCTGCCTTGTTATTGTCGTGTTTGGAACTTAACATCACTTACCCTTTTTTAACACTCCCCTCCAATACCCATGTATTGCCCCTGAATTGACTTGGGTGAAGGGCAGGCGACATCCATATGGAAGTATATATATAGGCCTAAGAATTCTTGATGCAATTGATTTGTCACCTTACAGCGATTCTTTTTTTTGGGTGTTTGTGGCCTTAGTTTCATTTCGTACTGTGTACTCAATAACTTTTCGTTTTGTACAAATTAGGCACTTATTTTTAAGTTCGCTACGTGATACTGAATTCAGCAGGCTGTCTACACCGCATGCTTCTTGTCACTGCCAACGCACTCAACATTCTTGACATCTTTGTCATACGCGTCCCTTTCATAAACAACATCGGCAACTATTAAATTGACTAATTAGGCGGCATATGTGTGGGCCTTTAGTACATTATGCACACACGTAGCGAAGAAAATTTTAAAAAATTTTAAATCAGCTTTTGTGTACATATTTATAAACACAAAACCTTAATATATATTATAAATTTATCTTGCGATCCAAAAGTGTATACCAAAGGCTACATTTTCACCAAGTTTATTTTTCTGACCGTTATTCAGGTGAATTAACTTTGGAGCTTAGCAGAATCTGGCCCCTAACCTAACCTCCGAGGCAAACGGCTCAAAAAGGACAAACAGAATTCAATTCATTCAAATTGGCAATTAGCCAGCATAGCGACCACATCGGCCCAGCATCGGCAGCTCCGTACTGTTGCTAAAGGTCACTATTGGACACAATGCCACCCCCACACCGCTGTGTGTATTGCAACGCCCCATTTAGCTTGTGTAAAAGGCAAAATCATGGGCTAACCTGTATTGCGACTGTCACACTTTCAATACTTCCGCGGCTCAAGTCAAACCCACCCTATTGAAATGATTCTATGTTTAATCCCGAGTGTATCGCCTAAAAGCTTAACTACAGCAACGATAAGATTTAATTAAATTTTTTGTTCCGCTTGTTCCCCAATAATTTAGATTAAATAGTTAAATTTTGTATTATTTTACATTGCATTCCATATTTCACTTCTGCTTTCGGCTTAGCAGTATAAAATGATTTGAGTATTGCAAGCGAGTAGATAATGAGCCAATCAAAACAAAAAAACATCAACTTTTCAGCTGCTTTGACCTAACGAAGCCAATTGTTGCATAAGCTGATAATCCTCTTTGCGAACAGATTCCACAGTTTCAACACTTATTGGGTGCTCGCCACTGGGAATGGGCAGCTCTGAAGCGGGTGGAAAACGGATGTGCGCACATTTGATAGCTGCTAAGGGAATTGTACAACATACGCCAGTGCATTTACCACAGGTGTGTTTGGCCCTGACTTTATTCAAGCCTCTTGCGTGTCCTGTCTTACTTTAGAAGCAACTTTGCCAGCAAGCATATAGATTGCTGTTCGGGTCTGTACACGACTGTTAATGGCGCATCACCGTCAGTTGCTTGTTAATAATTGCACAGCCCAAACCGTAAGAGCTATGAAACTAAAATTTTCACTGTAGTTACCTTATGTGATGAAGGTGCACGTTAAGACGGGGTTTCGGGACATTCCACCCGCAAGTATGGAAAAATCGCGAAACTATTTTGTTTACCATCCGATTGGCCTCAAACTCATTTTCAAATTTCTTTCTTCAAATTCATTTGAGGGGTGTTTGACACTTTTCCAAATGGTGGGTGACGTTTCGCGCTCAAATTAATTTTCAAGAATCTACATAAGAAATCATTTGAGACGTATTTAACATATTTCGTAAAATCTAAACTCCTTCGGTGGAAAGTGCATTTTAAAGATATTTTTGGTGAATTTTAAGTTTTGTCCGATTTGCATCAAACTTATTTTCAAAGCTCTACATGATAATATGATGAATACTTGTTTCAGCGATTTGGGAAATTCCACTTGCAACAGTGGTATAAGGGTGGAAAACTTTTATATGAAAGTAGTTGGTTTGCCGTCCTCTCAGTTTTAAAATCATTTTCAAAGCTTTTTGAGAACATTGATCTTATAACATTCGTGCCACGGGCAAGGCCGGGCTATACCCGCTAGTCTCTATATATAAAACTATTTGTCCTGACTGACTGACTGATTGATTGGTGATCAACGCACAGCCCAAACCGTAAGAGCTATGAAGCTTTTTTGTTTACCACCCGATTGGCCTCAAACTGCGTGCAACGAAAGAGGGATTCCTGCTAAGTTTCATAACGATAGAGAGAGAGACTAAGGCGCATAGAAACAGACAGACGGCTATATCGACTCGACTGTTGAGACCGATCAAAAATATATTTACTTTATAGGGTTGGCGATGTCTCCTTCTATACGTTACACATTTCACGAGAAAATTATATGCAAGGCTATAAAAAGCCAGTTCTAAGTTAAATTCACCATAATTCTCTGTCAATTAAGAATACAGCAAATGTTTTTATTCAACTAGCTTCTTCTGAGTTTAAAGTGACTTACATTAAAAGTATATCTTGAGTCTTATGATTTACTCGACATATAAAATTGATTTATAAAAAATTATGGCTAAGGAGAGTGACTGCATTTTCCTATTCCAAAGCCAACTTAGTGTTTGTATACTTTTCCAACAAATGTCGATATGCCTTTGCCGAAGTGCATAATCAGGTCTCAACACAATGCTCCCAGATGTAGGTCGTTTGACGTGCCACAATATTTTGGAGGCAGCAACGACAAATCGAGCGCTTAAATCAATGCAATCATCACAACTATGCCACACCTCGGCGCATTCGGTCGGGGCGGTACCTAGCAGCTGCTCCGCCGCCCGTCCGTGCCAGGTCAGAAGCCAACAACCTGATTTCCGCATGACACCCCACACCCTGCAACACTTTCCAACTTCGCTGCACGGCAATCATGGGCATAAAATTTCCACACGCTGCGGCTCTGTAAGGGGTACTCAACGTCAGACTGCGGAGTACAAGGCAACGAATTACGAGCGAGTGAGTATTAGGTTTCAGTTTGCCATGCAAGTTAACGTATGCATCCGTATGTAGCATATACATATTTATAAGTAAAATGCACTCCTGAGACAAATTTAAGATAAACAGGCTGGTGGGTGAACTGACTGTCTAACAGTCTGACTTCCTGACTGACAAAAAAGTCATTACACGTTAATAATTCCGATTCAGTAGGAGTCTTAGTAGATTTTGTTATGAGGTGCGTCAACCAATTGAGTCGCATTGCCTGGTCTGACTTGCCTCAGGTCGATTGCAATAGCCTCTTTATTAAGATAAATGCACCGGTTTCTAGAAGCAGTGCACACTGTCAGTCCCCACCCTAATGCTATGCAATACGTGTTGCAATAATTGTGATATATTTTATGACTATTTTTCTTGCCTCTCAGCACGTTGTGTATTTGTGGCGAAATTTGTTTTGCGGTTAAGGTTCTAGAATGCCTCAGCCCACCTTGCATCATCACACCACTCCCCGGCCAGGTAATGTCATTTTAAAGGCAACAGCAATTCAATTTGTATTTTACATATCTCCCGTGGCGAAATGCGATACAACCATTATTTAAATATTTGTTGATTGCAGACTACGCTGCTGCAGACGACAAACCTATACATATATACATCACCTATACCGAACACCTGCATTTTTACACTGGAAATAAAAACAAGTAAGAATGCTCTAGTCGGGAGTGCACGACTAGGGAATACCCTGTACCATCTCCTTCCGCGAAAGATACATCATCTGTATATACTATTCTAGAAGCTACATGTCAAGTTTGGTGGCTCTAGCTCTTATAATTTACCAAAAAGGAATTTCGATATCGATTTTAATCGATTACTCTGCGTAGGCACTAGGAGGACCTACAGCTAAAGTCTATACATCTTACAGGTTCTAAGATCCTTGCGTTCATACATACGGACGGACAGACGGACAGACAGACGGACATGGCTAGATCGACTCGGCTGTTGATGCTGATCAAGAATATATATTCTTTATGAGGTCGGAGATGCTTCCTTCTGCCTGTTACATACATTTGCACAAGTACATTATACCCTTTTTACCCATTTTCAATGGGTTCAGGGTATAATAAGGTGAAATTAAATGAAAAACTTCAAGTACTATTGTGAAGCTTTGCCAACCAAAGCCTGGTACATCCGCACCGGTCCTTAGAGACCTAAAGGTTCCCTTGGCGGGTGACCTCTTACGACAGCAGTCCATTAGCTACATGGCCCGTCATTCTGCCCACCCCAATATATTGTTAAGAAGGCTTTGCAGAAGAAAGCGACGGAGACTTCGCTGGATCCACCCTATCGACCTCCCAAGCCGTGTACTAAGATAAGGAAAACATAAACCAAATTATTTAGAACTTAATAGGTAATGCTAAGTACGTTCAATCCATTATCGTAAAGCTAGGTTGAGATGATTAAGCATAGTATTAATTCATTAGCTAATAAAAGAGAAAAAGAAACAAGTAAGAGGCTCTAGTCGGGAGCTCCCGACTAGCCAATACCCTGAACCCTCTTATTCCAACACCAAATGCTGTTCGCGCAACGCGCTCGTTTGAAGTAATATAGATAAATTAAATAAAAAAAAAGTTCCCTTGGCAGGGTTCCAACTCGCAACTGACCGTATTACTTGCTGACGACTCTACTCAACAGACAAACCAGCAAACAAAAAAAAAATTGTTTCCCAGGTAAGGCTCGAACTCGCGACAGACCGCAACACTTGCTATGCCTTTACTCAACAGCCACACCAATAATAATGTAATTTTGAGAAAAAAACATTAAAATAGCATTACAGAAAAAATCGCAATTACAATGCTGTTAGAATGCAATAAAATGCGAAGCAGACGCGCATGAATGTGTGTGTGTACACAAATTCTTGATGTTTTCGCTAGCTGTGCCATCCAATTACGCAGTTACATACAACTTTGGTTTTCTTTAAACCGATCTTAATGAAATTTTTTACAGTATATCTTATTGTACCATAGAATATTTGTGCATTCTCAAAAAGTCAATTGCATTAATATTGTGGCTTAGATTGGTTGGCAATATAAGTTGGGTTATTAACTTGATTTATAAGAGCTAGGAAGCTGAAATTTTCACTGTAGTTACCTTATGTGATGAAGGTGCACGTTAAGACGGGGTTTCGGGGAACTCCACCCGCAAGTATGGAAAAATCGCGAAAAACGTTTGTATGAAACTTTTTTGTTTACCATCCGATTGGCCTCAAACTGCATTTCAAAATTCTTTGCTCAAATTCATTTGAGGGGTGTTTCACACTTTTCCAAAAATGTATTCCTCCTTGGTGGAAATGGGGGTCAAAGATTTGGTGGATGTCGTTTCGCTCTCAAATTCATTTCCAAGGATCTACATAAGAAATCATTTGAGAAATGCTTCACATATTGCGTAAAATTTAAACTCCTTCGGTGGAAAGTGCATTTTAAAGATTTTTTGATGAATTTAAAGTTTTGTCTGATTTGATTTGGGAAAATCCACTTGTAACAGTGATAAAAGGGCGGAAAACTTTAATATGAAAGTAGTTTGTTTACCGTCCGCTCAGTTTTAAAATCATTTTCAAAGCTTTTTAAGAACATTGATTTTATAACATACGTGCCAAGGGCAAGGCCGGGCTATACCCGCTAGTATATAATATTCTATAAGCAACATATCAAGTTTGTTGACTCTAGCTCTTAATATTTATCAAAATTGCTAGGAAAACAGGATGCCGATATCGATTTTTATCGATTACATGGGAACGGAGTAAGTTATCGATTATCGGAAACAAACTCGATCTGCGCAGTCACTAGGAGGACCTACATCTAAAATTTCGGCTCGGCTATTGATGCTGATCAAGAATATATATACTTTATGGGGTCGGAGATGCTTCCTTCTGCCTGTTACATACATTTGCATTTTGCACAAATACAATACCCTTTTTACCCATTTTCAATGGGTTCAGGGTATAAAAAAATGGTTGTTGAAACGCTAGCAGAAGATTTGCTAGCAATATGACAAGGGGCAACAACAGTCAAAGTAAAAGCTGATGGGGGCTGAAGGCCAAAGAGACACCGAGACTCGTGGAAACTCAAATTTGTATTTGCCCGGGAGCTGCTTTGCCACATTATTAAGTTGTAAGCAAATGCAGCGATCTTGTCGCATTCACGCCCAGTGAGACCTCACCCAGCCAGCTATAAAGAAATTGCGGCTGTACAGAATCATCAGCCTGCTTGAACGTGTAAGGTTTTTTTACAGCACGCCATATGTTCTACCGGCGTTAAAAGTTAAGTCTGCGAGAGCGCAGAGCGAAACGAAACACGGTGCACAAAAATAGAACAATCAAACGCTCAATCAAAACGCGTTTGGAGTGAAAGACAACAGCACAAATTTGTGAGAGCGCGATGCACAAGCAGAGATATGCACTACCAAACAAGTGTATGCCCAGGAGAGCACCAAAGAAAAATAATCAAAAAAGACAATAACAACAATATGGAACTGACGCCGCGTTTAATAAATGCAAAAATTAATAATCTTACGCTGCACAATTTAAATGAAGCAAAAAAAATGGAAAATTAATAAGTAATAAGTAACAGACTCTAGTCGGGAGCTCCCGACTAGGGGATGCCTGAATCCTCTTCTTCCAACACCAAATGAAGATCGCGCTACGCGCTCGCTTTCTTTAGTATTAATAAAAATAAATTTACGAGAAAAAAATAGATTCCTCCGTAGGATTTGAGCTCGCAACAGACCAAACTACATGATGCCGCCTCTACTCAACGGCCACACCAAGAATTGAGTCTCAAATAAAATAAAATAGGACTAAAATAGCAGCACAAAAAACAATACAACTGTTGATAGAATTAAAAGAAGTCGCGCATGAATGTGTGTGTGTACATGTATACAGAAATTCTTGCAATTTGCGCTAGCTGCCGCAAACCCAAGTCCAGGCAAAACACGTTTTGTTTGTGTTTCTTAACCGATCTGAATGAAATTTTCTACAGTACATCTTTTTGGCCTATAGAATATTTATGTATTCTCAAAAAGCCAATTGTGTGCCACTCATCAGCACTTAACGTCTGTCTGGCATTGAAAAAGTAGAATAAAGTTTGAAGACCTTGAAAAAGTAGAAAAAGTAGAATAAAGTTTGAAGACCTTACTTAATATATAACAGGCTAATACCTACGCAATCGATTACCTTAAGAAGAAATAACTAGGAGGCGAAAAAATTTGAAGCTCAACTCTTTACAAAGACAGGGTATAATCTGATGTATCCTTGTCACAAAAATGCTAACGCATTGAAAAGTTATTGCGTATTTTCCAAACACTAATTATAATTTTTGGCCGATCTAGAGTCTTCTTATGGAATGTACAACATTTTTTGATTTTTCGATTTAATAATGCATAATTTTCAATTGTAAGAAACTAACCGGCCTGTTAAAAAGAAGTTTGAGGTTGAAGTAATCTCCTCTTTTGAAAAAATCCCTTTTTTATTCCGTCTATAAATGGATAAAAGATAAAATTTAAGAAAATACGCGTAAATTTACCCACAGACAGGCACGGCACTCTGACAGCTGACCATCGTTATCAACTTGTGATTCCCTTAGTTGAACCACACTGCCTGCAAACATGCTAACAGCAAAATATGAAACTTCAATTCTCAGTCGCCTGGCTAAAGCTGCAACAAGTATTCACGCTGGACAGTTGGGGTATTTGCTGGCTGGCAAGATATATGTATACTTGCTCAGAAGGGACGAATTTGTGGCTTGTCAACTGTCGGCGTTCTGGGGTTTTTATACCCTGAACCCATTAAAAATGGGTAAAAAGGGTATATTGTATTTGTGCAAAATGCAAATGTATGTAACAGGCAGAAGGAAGCATCTCCGACCCCATAAAGTATATATATTATTGATCAGCATCAATAGCCGAGTCGATCTAGCCATGTCCGTCTGTCTGTCCGTCCGTCCGTCCGTCCGTCCGTCCGTATGTATGAACGCAAGAACCTATAAAAGCTAGAGAAAATGAAATTTTAGCTGTAGGTTCTCCAGGTGCCCGCGCAGATTGTTTCCGATAAACAATTACTTGCCCCGTTTCCAAGTAATCGATAAAAATGTATATCGAAATCCCGGTTTTTAAGCAATTTTTGTAAATAATAAGAGCTAGAGTCACCAAACTTGGCACGTAGCTTCTAGAATAGTATATATATATCAAGTATCTTTAATTTTATACCTTTCGCCACCTCCCCGCTACTCTCTATCTATTAGGGCGAGCTGCATTTGGTGTTGGAGTAAGAGGGTTCAGGGTATCCCCTAGTCGGGAGCTCCCGAC
Source organism: Drosophila ezoana (assembly GCA_035045725.1). Lineage (NCBI taxonomy): Eukaryota > Metazoa > Arthropoda > Insecta > Diptera > Drosophilidae > Drosophila > Drosophila ezoana. The sequence continues at coordinate 76,830 of JAWNOU010000004.1, read as the reverse complement.
TAGAACCTCTTACTTGCTTTTATTATATATTATTATTATAATATATTATAATTTTGTCGTGAAATTTGTAACGCATAGAAGGAGACATCTCTGACCCCATAAAGTACATATATTCTTGATTAGTATCAACAGCCAAGTCGATCTAGCCATATGCGAACTAATCGCTCAATTAAAAGCTATCGTCATGAAACTTTGCAGAAGTGCCTCTTTCGTTGCACGCAGTAAATATGTATTTCGGAATCGGCTGCATCGGACCACTATATCATATAGCTGCCATAGGAACGATCGGTCGAAAATTTAATTGTTGGATGGAAAACTTTTTGTCATTCAAGATATTTTGATCATACACGGCATTTAGAGATTTCACTATGCTCCCTTCATTTTAACAAAATCTTATTTACATCGGACTACTGTATCGTATAGCTGCCATAGTAACGATCGGTCGAAAAGTAGGTTCTAGTATAAAAAACTTTTTGATTTATCGATATATCTTGACCAAACTTGGCATTAACTATTCTGCCTAAGTTTCTTAGATACAGGTAAAGCACTATGAGCACTATGAAAAGGTTGGGTAAGCAAGGGTATTAAATCTTCGGAGTGCCGAAGATAGCTCTTTTTTCTCTTTTTCATTTGTGTTAAAGTTTAATAATGTCCGAATGTTCTAAACATATTTAATAATGTCTTATACGAACTGTCAAAGACTCTCATCTACAAAAAGTTAAAGGAAAGTTTTCTAATGTCTTCGCTTCAATTTTGAGATCCAAGTACATGAATATGATTATGTATCAGTTAACCATTAACCATTAAAACCTTTGGGATCATCATAAGCATGTAGTCAGCATAAATTATCCGATCCCACCGCCATTAATTTAAACAAATATTAATGAATTTACACACACACGCAAACGCACACACTTACAACAAGAAGAATATTTTTAGCCCCAGGCGTTTTTATACCCTGAACCCATTAAAAATGGGTAAAAGGGGTATTATGTTTTTGTGCAAAATCCAAATGTATGTAACAGGCAGAAGGAAGCATCTCCGACCCCATAAAGTATATATATTCTTGATCAGCATTAATAGCCGAGTCGATCTAGCCATGTCCGTCTGTCTGTCCGTCCGTCCGTCCGTCCGTCCGTCCGTCCGTATGTATGAACGCAAGGATCTCAGAACCTATAAGAGCTAGAGACTTGAAATTTTAGATGTAGATGCTCCTAGTTCCTACGCAGATCGAGTTTGTTTCCGATAATCGATAACTTGCCCCGTTTCCAAGTAATCGATAAAAATGTATATCGATATCCTGTTTTTTAAGCAATTTTGGTAAATAATAAGAGCTAGAGTTACCAAACTTGACATGTTGCTTCTAGAAAAGTATATATATATCGATTATCTTTCATTTTATACCTATCGCCACCTCCCCGCTACTCTATATCTATAAGCGCGCGCTGCATTTGGTGTTGGAGTATGAGGGTTCAGGGTATCCCCTAGTCGGGAGCTCCCGACTAGAACCTCTTACTTGTTATAAATTGTTAATGGAAGGCAATGAACACTTTACAATTACCATAAACCGACTTAAATATAAACAAAGACTGTAATACTACCCAAAGTGCTCACTTAAAAGTATAACAGAGTGTGAGAAATGGGGAAAAGCCGTGCTGGACCCATTCTTCCATAATGTAGGGCTAAGAATAAGTAAGCGAAGCGCGTGCTTGTGTGTGTATAATTAAGGTTGTAGGCATGGCAACCACGGCGGGTGCTTTAGGATATCTCCTAATAAGGAACTGGCGATTATGGCACTCTTACAATACTTTTTTATACCCTGAACCCATTGAAAATGGGTAAAAAAGGTACATTGTATTTGTGCAAAATGCAAATGTATGTAACAGGCAGAAGGAAGCATCTCCGACCCCATAAAGAATATATATTCTTGATCAGCATCAATAGCCGAGTCGATCTAGCCATGTCCGTCTTTCTATCCGTCCGTCCGTCCGTCCGTATGTATGAACGCAAGTATCTCAGAACCTATAAGAGCTGAAATTTTAGATGTTGGTGCTCCTAGTGCCTGCGCAGATCGAGTTTGTTTCCGATAATCGATAACTTACTCCGTTTCCAAGTAATCGATAAAAATGTATATCGAAATCACGTTTTTTAAGCAATTTTTGTAAATAATAAGAGATAGAGTCACCAAATTTGATATGTAGCTTCTAGAAAAGTTTATTTATATCAAGTATATTTCATTTTTTACCTATCGCCACCTCCCCGCTACTCTCTATCTATTAGCGCGAGCTGCATTTGGTGTTGGTATATGAGGGTTCAGGGTATTCCCTAGTCGGGAGCTCCCGACTAGAACCTCTTACTTGTTTTATAATGCACACCGCAATACATAACAAGCTACAAAGCCACAGTGCTGGGACACTTAAAGCATATGGGCGTGCCAGAAAAGCACATATATACACATGTATGTGCTTACATATATTTCAGGCACAGGTATACTCTTTGAGGCTCTTTCTTTTCTGTCCTTGTTTGTGTCAAATTTCGGCGTTAACAACTGACACGTGGTTAGGCCCAGAGTATAGCTCATTACTCGCATCTTTGTTGTTACGTTGGCTATATTATGACCCTTAATTACTTTACCACTTGACCGCCCTGAAAATTTAATGTAATTTTGTCAATTCGGTTGCTTGCATTTCAAAACTTGTTTAGCTAGTGCCCCTTAGGTATGTTAACTGTGAGTAAAGTAAGCTTCACATATGATATACTAGCGGATATAGCCCGGCCTTGCCCGTGGCACGAATGTTATAAATTCAATGTTGTCAAAAAGCTTTGAAAATGATTTTGAAACTGAGCGGACGGTAAACCAACTACTTTCATATAAAAGTTTTCCACCCTTTTACCACTGTTGCAAGTGGAAATTCCCAAATCGCTGAAACACGTATTCATCATATTATCATGTAGAGCTTTGAAAATAAGTTTGATGCAAATCGGAATAAACTTAAAATTCATCAAAAAATCTTTAAAATGCACTTTCCACCGAAGGAGTTTAAATTTTACGCAATATGTGAAGCATTTCTCAAATGATTTCTTATGTAGATTCTTGGAAATGAATTTGAGAGCGAAACGACATCCACCAAATCTTTGACCCCCATTTCCACCAAGGAGGAATACATTTTTGGAAAAGTGTGAAACATCCCTCAAATGAATTTGAACAAAGTACTTTGAAATTGAGTTTGAGGCCAATCGGATGGTAAACAAAAAGTTTCATACAAACGTTTTTCGCGATTTTTTCATACTTGCGGGCGGAATTCAGTAAGTCAGTCATTCAGTCAGTCAGTCAGTCAGCACAAACAGTTTTATATATAGGGATAAATACAATCTTTTAATTTATTTTAAAACATGTAGACTATGCGTTGTATATGAATAATTAAGTAATTAGCCCGCTGCTTATGTGTTGCAGGCACTCTAAGGAGCTTGTTGGTTATCTACTCTTGTCCTACTAAAATGGACGACTGCGTCAAGTTTCTGTACTCTCTTCAAATTGAATACAGCTTTGCTGCCAACTATTAAAACAGACTTCAGCAGAAACAATATTTGCCTTGCAGCCAATATATTTTGGTGTGTGTGATGTTTGAGTGTGTGTGCATTAAATTGCCAAACTTTGCCTAAAGCCCTTATCAGCCTAGTAGCAATAAAAGTTTCTTTTTCTGCGGCCAATTCAGCCAATAGCAATAACAAAAGAAACAAACATGCGCAAAAACATAGCCTACTTAGCAACGGGCTTCAAGTCAAGCAGCCATTTTAATTGACGTGGCTACGTCATTGCTATTGTTGCCAAAACTCTTCACACACAAGCACAAACTCACACGCATGCACCATTACGTATAAATATTACTTTGTCACCAAACGCATTATTATTTACCCAATTTGCTCAAAAAACAGGATGCCGATATCGATTTTTATTGATTACTTGGAAACGGAGTAAGTTATCGATTATCGGAAACAAACTCGATTTGCTTAGGCACTAGGAGAACCTACAGCTAAAAGCTGTAGCTCTGATAGCTTCTGAGATCCTTGGGTTCATACATACGGACAGACGGACAGTCGGACGGACGGACAGACGGACAAGCAGGGAGAGCGCGGCCTCAAAATGTAGACATGGAAAATTTAACACGCAATTGAAGTTTCCATCCGCAAATTGTAGCTGGCCTTTAGCGAAAATTTTTCCGAGAGCTGCTGGGCCGCAAAATGAAACTTTGCCATTCGCTACATATTGAAAAATGTTGCCGCCAATGCAGAGCCCCGACTAATATCTTGAGACCCACTATTTTTGTTAATTATATAAATTGTTTGTTGCCTCATTGTAGCTTCATAAAATGTTCAACATGAGGAATTTCCTATAGGCAGCACAGGCCGCACGGTGGCCATCAGGCTCGAAGCCATCGTCGTTGCCACTAAAAAGTATTATTAAAATAAAAAAAAAAAATGTGTTTTATATTCAATAACAAGTGAAACAGCTGCATTTAATAGTCGCCCGCCACGAAGAAAAGGGAAACCAGCAAGAACCAAAACATAATAAATATTTGCATACATAACATAATATTTGCATCGACTTAAAAATACATATTTTGTACGGAGCCAACCTCAGTACACAAACTGCATTCATATCTCAGCACAAATTTGGGGTAGGTCGTGATCTGCGCTAGAAAACTAAGAAAATTTTTTCTTTGTCAGCCAGAGACTTTGCTAGAGCAGTGGATAACAACACATTCAAATATGCTGTTATGTATGTATATTCACACGCATACAAACATACCCAGCGGACCAAACTGTCGCAAATGATATCACAAACTGGTGAAATGCGAGAGTTTACCCGACAAAACTCTCGCAATCGCATCGGAAAACGATAGCAAAATGAATCATATGTCGTTCAGTTTGTGGCAGTCAAAGTTTCATTTACGATTGTCGCAAGAAATACGGCTAGCGAGCCTTTTGTGATATGTTTTGCGAGCCTTTTCTGATATTTCTAACGAGTCTTATAAAATATTTTCTGTGATACGTTTTTGATTCTAAATAGCTTTAAAAAAAATATTTTTTTTAAGCCGGTAGCAATATTAAAAAAGTCTCTTAAATGATAAGGCAAAAGGCTCGCTGGAAATATGTTTTACGAAACTTTTTTTTTAATAATGCCCATTTTGTTCCCATAAAAATGTTGCTTGTTTTTTATACCCTGAACCCATTAAAAATGGGTAAAAGGGGTATTATGTTTTTGTGCAAAATCCAAATGTATGTAACAGGCAGAAGGAAGCATCTCCGACCCCATAAAGTATATATATTCTTGATCAGCATTAATAGCCGAGTCGATCTAGCCATGTCCGTCTGTCTGTCCGTCCGTCCGTCCGTCCGTCCGTCCGTCCGTATGTATGAACGCAAGGATCTCAGAACCTATAAGAGCTAGAGACTTGAAATTTTAAATGTAGATGCTCCTAGTTCCTACGCAGATCGAGTTTGTTTCCGATAATCAATAACTTACTCCGTTTCAAAGTAATCGATAAAAATGTATATCGAAATCCTGTTTTTAAAGCAATTTTGGTAAATAATAAGAGCTAGAGTTACCAAACTTGACATGTAGCTTCTAGAAAAGTATATATATATCGATTATCTTTCATTTTATACCTATCGCCACCTCCCCGCTACTCTCTATCTATAAGCGCGCGCTGCATTTGGTGTTGGAATATGAGGGTTCAGGGTATCCCCTAGTCGGGAGCTCCCGACTAGAACCTCTTACTTGTTTTAATTTATCTTTATTACTTCAAACGAGCGCGTTGCGCAAACTGCATTGGTTCAGGGTATTCCCTAGTCGGAAGCTCACGACTAGACCCTCTTACATGTTTATTTTATTCCTTGAATACGTCCGTTCACTTCGAACACCAAGAAGTGTCTCTATTAAGGTTTTGAAAATTCTGAATTTTTTAAATGAGTAGCATTTAATTTTTTGAGTGTACTCTGAGATAAGCAGGCACTGCATTTAATTTGCCACAGTTGAAGTTGGCTTCGTTAATGTTGTTGCTTCGCAGTTAGTTTGCTTGATTGCCTGGTTATGGGTTGTATCAATTTTTCGCTTTGGTCCTGCTTTTTATACGAATCCAAAAAATTCTTAACTGTACTTGTTGGTCAATCATTTTGTTACCGCTCGCTGGCGATGATTTCTTGTCTTTATTTTAATTCCCAAATTGTTGACTGACAATTTTACTGTTAGTGATGCTTCTCTTTAAATAAGAGGGCTAAAGTAACTTGTAACAGTCACGAAGTATTCAATATTCATGTTACATGATAAAGGCTACGAAAATCATGCACCTATAGCAGCATATCCGGAAAATGCATAAAACTGTGTTTACGTGCGTGTCTGTGCGAATTTTGTACATTACATCAGTGTGGCACATAGGTTCGTAGTTCATACTTCGTATTCGTGTGTGGCAGCCGGCATATATGTTTAAGCTTCTTTTGTTTCGTAAGGTTTTTGTTTTCTGCTTGCCAGGGAATATACAATGAATGATATTCATAAACGAATACAATCATAGGTATATATGTAAATTAAGGAAATCGGAGTTATGTGTTTTTATTATTTATTGGGCAACTGTGGCTGTTGATCGTTCCATATAAACTGAACTCATGGTAACTTAAAGCACGTAGTCCATGGTTTGGGGCAGCGACATCTATCTACACAGGCATTCGTGAGGTGTTCATTCGTTATTTAATTAACATCAATATCATCCAGAATTTTAGGGCTGATCTGGTTTATTTTTGACAAAGTAAATCTTCTAAAACCGTTATTTTTATTATATTTTTTGCCAGCATTGTTTCGTAAAAATGTTCCGTGTCCAGAGCGTCTGTTTTCTAAATGGCGTTTAAGGAGTTTTCAATTTTGGTGTTTATTTCTATCTGGTTATTTACTGAATTTACTAGCTGACCTTGCTTCAACTTAATTTGTTCCCAGTCGTTAAAATCAGGATTTCCTGATATTACCTTAAGTGCGGTGCCTAGTACATTTAGACAACGAGCATGACGATAGCGAACCTTTATACCTTAGCCTTAGCCTAAAATATATAGTAATACGTTTTTTTGGAATTAGTACGGAAAAAATGTAAGAAGTGGTGTTGCTTATTAAATGCCGTACTTATGGACCACCCTTCCCCTAATAAGAACTGTCGTGCCCAGATCGGCATCTATAACCTCTTCTGAGCATATCGGTGTCAATTTATTTCTGAGTCATTTGTTCGTTTTTAACCAAACTTTGTCGCCAACCTGATATTCTCTGTAACTTCTGTCCGAGTTTGTTTGCCTTAACTTCTCGTCCTAAGCTTTTTGAATTTTGTCCCTGATATGTGTTTCAAATTCTATTGGGGCTGCATTAATGACTTCAACTGGTTTTTTGTTTATGACCGAGTGTATTGTTCTATTGTATTCTATAGTTGAGAGTTCAATAAGGTCTTTGGTTTCGTGTATCTTCCGTTCGATCTTCATACACCGTGCAATTTCTGCGAGAGTGCTATGAAGTCTTTCGACTTGCCCATTTGTGGTGCTGTGCAAAGGAAGTGCATCGGTGCTTTGATGTCTACGATCGCTCTTGAATCAATAGGTTGTCAGAAAATTTTGTTTGTCCGTAGAAAAACATCGATATGGATAATTTCACCGGTATATGATTGGAAAGGTGTTTCTCCGAATACCTGTTTTTTGGGTGGCGGTTGTATTTTGCCATGGACCAAGTTTTGCAATTTGCAGTTATTTCTAATGTTAAATGGCTTATCTTGGGGAAAAAGTAATCGCGAAGTACTTGTTTCATATTTTCTTGCGCGGCTCGGTGAGTTCTATTATGTTCCATTGTCATGATCTCTCTCTGCTCGGTTTTATTGGTAATATCCACTACAAGATATTTGGTGTGCCCAAATTAATTATATAAACTTTATCTTGTAATAATTGTTAAAGAGACTCGTGGTCTGAAAATCGGTCAATGTCGTATTTTATTTTTGAAGAGTATGAGTGTTTTTAAAGATGGGAAGTCTGAGTGTTCAATTACGATTTGGTTCCTAAAACAATCGACTGGTTTGTCTGTTGTATCTATCGTATATAGTGAATAGGCCACATCTGAATCTGGCGAATCTTCTAAGGCGTTAACATGTTGTCGTGATAGAGCATCAGCAACGTAATTTTCCTTTCCTGGCTTATCATAACATGTGCGTTGTGTTCAGCCACAAACGCTTTCCATCTTTTTAGCCTAGGTTTAGGGTTTTTCTCGGACATAGTACTTGTTAACGGTTGGTGGTCAGTAAAAATGTTTAATTTTCTGAGACCGTACAGGTAATTGCGTAAATTATGCAACGTCCATACAATAGCGAGGAGTTCTCTCTCGTTTGTTGCCATCGTTACTTCATTACCGCGAGATCATGGTAATTGGACACATATTTTGCCATTTTCACCCTTTAAGATGTCTGTTAAATGTCTTGCGATCGTAGCAAATTCGTTTATGAAACATCTGTAGTAACTTGATAATCCCAAAAATGATCTGAGATCAAACAATGTAAAAGGGGTCTGAAAATCTTTTATGGCCTGCACCTTATCAGGTGACGTAGTTATAGTGCCCAATAGTCCCAAGTACTCCACGATTTTTTTAAAAAACTTGGATTTTTCTTGAGACACTCTCATGCCTGCTTCATAAAATGTCGTCATACATCGTCGACGTAAACACAACCAGTTTTCCCTATTTGTTCCCGCAGGACATCGTGAATTGCTTGTTGGAATATGCTGGGGGCGTTTTTAAGACCAAAAGGAAGTCTGCAAAATTCATACTTCCCATTGTTTACCGAAATTTTTTTAATCGAACTGTTTGATCTTTGACTGTCCCCTAAAAAAGGACAAGATTCTGCATCGGACTAATCTTCGTCGACTGCTGCAGCCTCAGACTATGCCTTGGTCTTATAATTTCGATCATTATGCTGCTCTTGAGTTGTGTAGTTAACCTTCTGATGGCTTCGCATGGACTGGTCTTGTGAACCCTGGGTTCCTCTAAAACCTGTTTGTTGTCTAGAGCGCGACGAAGAGTCCACTTCCATTGGCTCTGGGCTCTGGTTCTGTTGTCTTTGGGTGCTTATTCTCTTCGAGCTATTCAATTCATTATTGTGTTGAGCCTGGTTTCTACCACCCTGACACTTAGTGTTAAAGGGGTTTTTACCCTGATAACCCTGGTTGTTGTCTTTTTGTTGACAATTGTGCGAATTTCTCTGAGGCCCACCTGATGAACTACTTTGCGGACCGCTTGAGTTACCTTTTCGCCACTCCTGGCGTTGGCCATCGAGCTTTTGCGACTTGTCCTCAATATGCCTGGGATAATTAGGTGCGAACATATACATACCGGTCATTGCTTACTTCTGCCTCTTGGGCCAACGCCAGGGCGGATGGCAGATCTCGCGGTTGAGCGGGAAACACTGCCTGTTTCAGGGACCTTTTAAAACCACATACGAAAGTATGCAGAGTGTCGTCTCTGAACTTTGCGTTGAGGACTGTTGCGGTTGCTACATCGTGGGTCATTATTGTTTATTTGTCAGTAGCGTAAGTTTTCTTTCAATTTCGTCGTAGTATTTTAGCAAAGGCAGGTCGCCTTGTCTCATTATATCCAACTGTTGTTGGATAACACGAATCGGAGTTTTATCTGCGTAAGAAAAATCTAAGCGGGCAATAATAGCGTTAATGTCTAAGGGTTCATTACAATTAACCGCAGACTCCATCAATTGAATAAGCTGTTCGTTATTCATATTGTTCACTGTTTGTTGCTTTTGGTTTTTCAATCAATTTTCCTTATAACTCGGTAACAATTCTTCGTCACTAGCACCATCTGTACTAACTCTATTTCTATACATTAATTCCTGAGTAAGGACAACGGAATTTTTACGTATGTTTTTATACCCTGAACCCACTGAATATGGGTAAAAGGGGTATAATGTTTTTGTGCAAAATGTAAATGTATGAAACAGGCATAAGGAAGCATCTCCGACCCCATAAAGTATATATGTTCTTGATCAGCATCAATAGCCGAGTCGATCTAGCCATGTCCGTCTGTCTGTCCGTCCGTCCGTCCGTATGTATGAACGCAAGGATCTCAGAACCTATAACAGCTAGAGACTTGAAATTTTAGATGTAGGTGCTCCTAGTTCCTACGCAGATCGAGTTTGTTTCCGATAATCGATAACTTGCCCCGTTTCCAAGTAATCGATAAAAATGTATATCGAAATCCTGTTTTTTAAGCAATTTTGGTAAATAATAAGAGCTAGAGTCACCAAACTTGACATGTAGCTTCTACAAAAGTATACATATATCAAGTATCTTTCATTTTATACCTATCGCCACCTCCCCGCTACTCTCTATCTATTAGGGCGAGCTGCATTTGGTGTTGGAGTAAGAGGGTTCAGGGTATCCCCTAGTCGGGACCCTCAGTAAAAATATATCACACCGTATTGTACAACTGAAAGTGACCTACGCTAAGAAATATCATGTTAGAATAATAAGAAACAAGCGCAAAAATGACCCTAATTAAACACAAAATTTATTATGTTTTTTAAACGGAATGAACGTGTCACTTACATGAACATTTTGTTGTTAAAATTTGCCTGTAATGGCAATAAGCGATCGTAGGGGATGTCAGATTTCACTATCTGTGTCATTTCGCTGGTTAGCGTGTGAAATTTTTCTTAACAGCGTTGAATTTAAGAGTTATTTAAAATGAATTTACCCGCTCAACTGCTAGGGTTTTGGCCCTTGTGTTGGTGTTATGGTTGTTTTTTTTTTATTTTTTTTTATGTTTTTCCCGTACTTCCTGGAAAAAATTTTTTAAAGCTTTGATTTTGGTTTTTTCGCGGCGTTTCTACAGACGGCTTACTTAAATTCGTCTTTCGACTGGGTTTTTATAAAGTGCGGGGTTCGACTTTGTTGGGCGCCAATTAACGAAATTGTAGTTATATGTATGTTTTTATTATTTATTGGGCAACTGTATAAACTGAACTTATGGTAAATTAAAGCACGTAGACCATGGTTTGGGACAGCGACATCGACAGAATCCTGACTTGGCGCCTCGTGACCGTTCTTAGCTTGGACACTTGGTGCGCGCATGCCGGTGTCAGATTACGTCGATCGCAATGTTGCATCGTTCACTACTTTGTAGCGCACATATCCGCTCTTGCGACACTCTGTGAATCATTTGTGTTTACTTGTATGTACATTGAGGAACAGTTAAATTCGCAACAGGTACAGGCTAAATTTTCGCTTAACCTTTTAATAAGCGAAACGGAACGAGAGAACGGAAACAATTTGGCTGTAACATTTTTTGCGGCCTTCAAAACACATTATAAACTTGTTGTGACGTGTTCTAGTCACACCTTCTTTAGGGCACACAAGCCCAGTTAACAAAGGGACATAATTTGCATTGGGAAGTGTTGATATAATTCATGTGCTTGTGAGCTCATTGATATGCAGCAGAATAATCCGTGTAAGCCAGCTGCTGCAGCAAGGGAATAAGTTGGAGCTTAACAGTCAAGAGGGCCGATTTAAAATCAACATAAGACTTATTTAACTTATCTTAAATAATAATAAATCTGATAATATTCTCTATATATAAAACTGTTTGTCCTGACTGACTGACTGACTGACTGACTGATTGGTGATCAACGCACAGCCCAAACCGTAAGAGCTATGAAACTGAAATTTTCACTGTAGTTACCTTATGTGATGAAGGTGCACGTTAAGACGGGGTTTCGGGAAATTCCACCCGCAAGTATGGAAAAATCGCGAAAAACGTTTGTATGAAACTTTTTTGTTTACCAAACTCAATTTCAAAGTTCTTTGTTCAAATTAATTTGAGGGGTGTTTCACACTTTTCCAAAAATGTATTCCTCCTTGGTGGAAATGGGGGTCAAAGATTTGGTGGTTGACGTTTCGCCTCCAATTCATTTCCAAGGATCTACATAAGAAATCATTTGAGACGTGTTTCAGATATTTCGTAAAATCTAAGCTCCTTCGGTGAAAAGTGCATTTTAAAGATTTTTTCGGTGAATTTTAGGATTTTTCCGATTTGCATCAAACTTATTTTCAAAGCTGTACATAATAATATAATGAATACATGTTTCAGCGATTTGTGAAATACCACTTGCAACAGTTACCACTGTTGCGGAAAGGGCGGAAAACTTGTATATAAAAATAGTAGTTTGTTTACCGTACGCTCAGTTTCAAAATCATTTGCAAAGCTTTCTGAGAACATTGATATTATAACATTCGTGCCACGGGCAAGGCCGGGCTATACCCGCTAGTATTGTAAAATATTTAATAATTAAAATACAAAATGTAGGAAAATACAATGAACATATACAGTATGTCAATAAAGTGTTTTGACTAGCGAAAAAAAAACACATTTTTTAGGTTTATTTGTACATAAATGTACCTTGACCTTGGAATATTTTGTCATATCTAATTTATTTCGATTCGCTATTTTTCCTAGAACATAACGCAAGAAAAATTATTGAAATAACTTTATCCAAACATTTTACAGAATTAAAAAACTAAAAACATTCAAATTTTATGCTGTCAATAAAGTGTTTTTACACGAAGCTTTATTACTAAATAGCAATGTAAGGAGACCGGAATATGTTTTAATTAATATTTTGTGTGGCGGCCATTAGCATCACAAACAGCCTGCATTCGCCGTTCCATTGATACAATAAGGTTTTGTATATAGTTTTCTGGAATCTTCTGCCATTCTTCCAGAACAGCAGCTTTTAAATCAGTTTTTGATTTAGGACTTCGCTTTGCGACTTTTTTTTTCAAGTATGACCACACATTTTCTATTGGATTCATATCCGGACTTTGTGGTGGAGTGTCCAATACCTTTCCACAGTTGTACAACAGCCACACCCTCACCATATGAGCTTTATGCTTCGGGTCATTGTCCTAGTAAAATTTAAAAATTGGCTTATTGCCCTCATAAAATCCAAATTTACGTGCACTGCTGACTAGGTGTATCTGTAAAATGCTCAGATATTGTCTAGCATCCATAGTATTTTCAATGAAGGTTAAATCTCCCACACCCTTGCTTGAAATACACCCCCACACCATCACTGACAGTTTTCCGAATTTTACTGTTGGAATAATATTGCGGTTTTCCAATGCTGTTAGTGGCTTTCTCCAGACTCTGGATGGCCCATCATTGTAGAATAGCATCATTTTGCTTTCGTCACAAAATATGACGTTATCCCAAAATCAATCGACCTATTTACATGGGCTTGAGCGAATGATAGCCGCTTCATAATTTCTCAATTTCTAAATTCGCTTATCTCGGTCAAAATTGCAGGACGACCACTTACTGCTTTCTCTAGCCTATCTTCCTTATTGCTCTGTTTAAAGTTTATATCGTTGCTTTGGATAAATTAAAATATCAGCAGCTCCGAGACTTGACGTCCCATCTGATGGTTATAAACACCAGCTAACGACTTCAAAAGTTATTCTTTTTCCTGGCATTTTAATTTTCGCAAAACTGAAGCCAACGTTTCAAATTCAATAGAAAATGACTAGAAAAGTCGAAGACACAAGAGAAGAAAAATGCATGGGCCTAAATCTAACGGGATCGCCCAAAAGCGAACTGCAAAACGATTTACCGTAGCTGTAAAAACACTTTATTGACAGCATAAAATTTGAATGTTTTTAGTTTTTTAATTCTATAAAATGTTTGGATAAAGTTATTTCAATAATTTTTCTGGCGTTATGTTCTAGGAAAAATAGCGAATCGAAATAAATTAGATATGACAAAATATTCCAACGTTAAGGTATATTTATGTACAATTAAACATAAAAAATGTGTTTTTTTTCGCTAGTCAAAACACTTTATTGACATACTGTACATATGTATGAACGCGAGGATCTCAGAATCTGTAAGACCTAGATCGCTTTTTTTAATAGAAATAAATGTTGAACATTATTTGATTATATGCGCTACAAAAGAAAACTTTTAGTAAGTAACTAAATATGAACTACTTAGAGTAATGAAAATTTTTAAAGCGCGTTTCTTAAGATCAGTTCCAAATGAATTTCAGCAAACTGCATCCTCATGGTATTAAGACCAACATTGATTTCATACAGGTTACTAACAACATTTTTTCATTATCCTTAATTAAATGCGGGATTTGCTGTTCAATTCATAACAAACTCGCCTTAGCAGCCAAACAGCTTAAAGTGCAAGCCCTTTTCTCTGCCTAAGATCCATGCCTGTAGTATAAGAATCAGACACAGTTAGTCTATGTATGTGCGGGCGTGTAAGTGTTTTCTGCCTGCTATTAATTTGCAGGCATAAACACGCACAATTGTACGCATAACGCAGGGAAAGGACAATAACGAAGCGCAGAAGAAATCGACTTGAATACTAAACGATAAAGCTGAAAGAATGAAACTGATTCGAACAAAAATTTTCAAACCAGTCAAAACAATAAGGATAAACGATAACTTCCGCTGTGCGTTAAAATTTTCAGCTTTCTAGCAGGCACTGGCGTTAGCAACAAAAACAACAGTAGCTACAGCAGCAACAATAGCAGCAACGGCCAAAAGGCTGCTTAACACAAAACCAAGGACATGTGTATTTGTTTAGGATGTGTGTTTTTGATATTGTCTGTGTGTTATTTTTTCTTCTCAGCATACGCAGGGTGAAAGCTGTTTGTATTCAGCAAGCGGAAGGAAACGGAAATAAGTTTACGCTGTGTGCCCCTACAATTATCAAGGCAACTGCGGCGCTAATTTTGGCAAGCGAATCGCAACCAAGCCCACGATTCGGATGTAACGTTACATACTAACACATGCCTCTATGCAGACGTATGTTTCGAGCTCTGCCAGTTAAACTCCTGTCAAAAAGTTTGATTTATACCAGCCCGGTGGATGTGCGAAGCTATTTACATCGGACTGCTTGCTAACTTATAAAGATTGATGGCTTAAAATGGTCTGTCACAAAATACATATATCGCAATTTACCACGCTCCCTGGTAAAAGTGACTAAAGCAATTTTAACCACAAATCAGCTGTGTGCTTGCTCGCGCATATAATTTTTGTCTTATATTTAGGTAAAGTGTAAAAAGACTATATTAAACTTCAATTGTCATTATATAAAAGATTTCATGTCTGGAAGTAAGTAACTAAGTTCTAAAAACCATTCTTCAAGAGTTCTAGGATTTGGATAGTTTATTTTAAGTCCGCTTTATTAAAGATAATCCGTTTTCGTCTCATCGATTATTATACCCTGAGCCCATTAAAAATGGGTAAAAGGATATAATGTTATTGTATAAAGTATATATATTCTTGATCAGCATCACAAGCCGGTTCGATCTAATATATTGATTCTAAAATAGTATATATATATGAAGTATCTTTAATTTTATACCTATCACCACATCCCCGCTACTACCTCAAAGCTTTAAATCAAACTACAAACAATTTTATTGCCATTGACCTTTTAACACAAATAATCTATAGCACATTAAGATGTATTGTTGATATTTTCATTGAGATCAGTTAAGAAACACAAAAGTTATTAAAGAAACTGTGTTTTAGCTCGCCCCTTGTTTGAGGCATCTAGCACAACTTGCAAGAATTTCTGTTAACATGTACACACACACATTCATGCCCGTCTTCTTTGAATTCAATAAACAGCATTGCAATTGCGATTGTATTGTTTTCTGTGCTGCCATTTTAATTCGTTTTCTTCTCATTAAGATTCATTTATTGGTGTGGATGTTAAGTAGAGTCGTCGGGAAGTAGTGCGGTCTGTTGAGAGTTCAAACTCTACGAGCAAACAAGCGCGTTCCGCGAGCTGCCTATTGCCCATTCCCTAGTCGGAAGCTAGACTAGAGCCGTTTACTTTTTTTTTTTACATTGATATAAGCTAGACTTATTTAAAGTCAATAAGCTTATTATATAAACATATTTTTATTATAAAGAAATATCTCGATAGTAAATTTTTCATATGCCTATTAAGTTTTTATGTCTATTAATTTGTATGTATCATAAGGGGTCCTAAAAGGTTATTTAATTATTTTTATTAAATTAATTTTAAATTAATATTTAATAAACATTTTAATATCTGATATTCATCGATATAGCGATATACGTCAAACGAAGAGGTAAATTTTCTTCGTGAAAAAAAATGTTTGTCTTAAAAAATAACCATCGCCCGAGCGTTGGTTGGTGTCCCGCCACCTGGTGAGATGAACGATGGCAACGGGGTCCACGGAAGCGCCCTTGCAGCGTGACATAGCAAAAAAGACACAAGCGATTAACAGTCAAACGCAAAAAGCGTTCTCCTCTTTTTAAAAATAAGAAAGCTGCCCGGAAGCACAGACACTCCACGTCAACAATTGATTTGATTTATAGCTCTGTGGTATAAAATGAAAGATTCTTGAAATATATATAATATTATAGAAGCAACATATCAAGTTTGGTGACTCTAGCTCTTATTTTTTACCCAACCAAGGAAAGTATCTTTTTTTTGGCTGGTGCGGCTGCTGAGTAGAGTCGGCAGCAAGTAATGCGGTCAGTTGCGAGTTCGAACCCTGCCAACGGAACTTTTTTTTTCTACCCTGAACCATTGAAAATGGGTATCAAGTATCTCAGCCTAACCCTAGAGAGGAGATTGACGTGGTCAACCCATCCTATTGAGGAGATTGACGTGGTCAACCCACATAAAAGCCAAAAGAAAGCAGCACAGGCTGAAACTCCGGCAGATGAACTGGCTCCGTGGGTACAGATCTCAGCTGAGCTTTAGAAACAAAGTGCTTTTATACAAGGTCATTCTGAAGCCAATCTGGACATATGGGATTCAGCTGTGGGGCACGGCCTCAAATTCCAACATTGAAATCCTGCAAAGATTTCAAAATAAGCCTCTGCACAGGCTGGTTAAGGCCCTTATTACGTACAAAACAGTGTAATCCACAATGACGTCAACATTCCATCCGTCACAGAAGAAGTGAAACGAATAAGCTGGAAGCACGCCGACCGACTGGGCAACCACTGCAACCAGCTTGCAATTAACATTCTCGACAACATCCTGCACCCTCGACGCCTTAACAGACATCGCCCACTCGACCTGCCTCTTAGGCCGCCAAAAAAGAGTGGTGAGACCGTTTAAAATACCATTGCCAACACACACAAAAACCATATGCAATTATCTACACCCCATAATTTACTTATTATCGAAGAGATAGATCGTAAATAAAAGAGGAAAATGGAAAAAAAAAAGATTTTCATATCTGCAGAAAATTGCTAACTACCCGAAAAAAAAAGCAATGAAAGCTTTCCAGATAATTATACTTTAATCGTGGCCGCGGACTTTAAACAGGAAGGTGCAAAAGGCGGGCTCCGCACGTTGAGCATATACCTGTATATAAATGCAGTGAAAGCTTCACACTGTTACGCATTTAAAAGACACAAACTTCCGGTCAACATGCGGGATAAGGTATGTTATACAAAGAGTATGAGTTGAACATCGAGAAAAACGGAAAATTTTAATTTTGTTTACCCTTGCAGAGGGTATTATAATTTTGTCGTGAAATGTGTAACGCATTGAAGGAGATATCTCCGACCCCATAAAGTACATATATTCTTGATCAGTATCAACAGCCGAGTCGATAAAGACATGTCCGGTTGTCTGTTTATTTATTTATTTATTTAAGGTCGACAAAACGAGTGTCTTCCTCATTATTTCGTAGATTATACATACAATAGATAATAGAATTATATGCTAAAAGCCTAGTTAGATAACATAGTTCTCTAAATAGCATCACCGACCGATGGAGGTGTTTTAGTTGCCAGTCCGGCCAGCTGTGCCCCTTTTCACAGCTAAATTTGTCAGTGACGCTATTAGAGCCTACATCTAAGCAGAAGGGTGTAAGTAGGAAAAAAGTGTTCTTAAGTAAAATTAAAAATAAACTTAGTTTGCTATATTAATTAATAAAATGCAATAAATTGAAAAAAATAAAGTAAGAAGATTGTTAATAAAGTAAAGAAATGTAAGCTAGATATATAGAGTGTTAAGTAGATATGAAAGAAAAGTAATGGGAAATCACCGACCCGGTGGGGGGAAATTTACAGCCTGTCCGGCAAGCTATGCCCCTGCTCATAGCTGGGAATGGTCAGTGACTTCCCGAAGGTATCCTGAAAGCAACGATTTTATACATAGAGTAATAAACAGACAGAAACATTATATACCATTTCTATAAATAAGGGTATCAATGCCGCGACGCGCCTAATAGTTGTTGTATGTGTGTCTCATCGCACACATATTGGTGCAAATCGGCACATATGTATGTGTCTGCCAAGCCAAGGGAACTCTATGGACTTAAGAAGATTGCAATATTCTGTTGCGCATGTGACGTCACAGCCTAAGGCTTTTTCCGTGCGATCATTTCGTAATTAAAATGATTACATATGTCAATCAATTATTTACTATAAAGGACCCTATTCATAAATAATTTAAATGTACGTAATAAAAGTAGAAATATATATTACTCAAGACTAGAAATAGAATTCCATAAAATGTGACGTCATAATTTCTTATGTTAACGCGCCGTGCGCGTAACCCTTTGATTTGAATGCCATGGCTTGCTGGGATTCAAATTTTCTACCTACTTGCGCCGAGACTCGGCTCTGCAACAACAACATTAGTACCCAAATTGTGCTGTTGTTGTTTCTACGCGCTGCCTTGTAGGAACGACAGAGAAACCCGCAAAGAACACAGTGGCATTATTTGTCCCTATTCTTTGCACTGAGTTTCCTATGTCCTCTAAATCTTGCTTCAGAATTTCATAGATCACAACGGGGGACGAAGAAAAAATGGGTTTTCGTGCGCAATGTTGTTGTTTTGCTAGTGATTTGTTGTTGCTTCCTATGGTAAATGAGCTTTATTTCTTGAGTTTGATTTTGCGTTTGCGGACCAACCTTAACGACCTGGCTTCAGAATTAAAACGGTAATAAAAGCTCGGAGCGAATCTTCCGCTCTTGGTCTGTTTATTACTCTATGGATTTTATAAGGGGTAGAGAAAGTTCTGTAGAGAAAACGTGATGCAAACTATTATAATTTTTACATAGCACGCGAAAAAGATTGTGCATAGCGTAGTCTGTTGTGCACGTAGACAGGAATAAGGGGCGGTAATTTCTGGTTGGTCTGGACGGAACAGAGAACTGAAGACGCCCTAGCAGAAAAGGAGAATCTATATCGCCAATAATCAACTTATGTAGGAGAACAACACCGAGAATTTTCCTACGGTTGGTTAACGACGGAAGGTTAAGAAGAAGCAGCCTGCTGGAGTAGGATGGCAACCGAAGATTAGGGTCCCAATTTAAACCTCGTAAGGCAAAAAGCAGAAATTGCTTCTGAACAGATTCAATAAGATCCTGGCTATTGTTATACTGCGGAGACCAGATGCAAGAGCAGTATTCAAGGATAGGGCGAACAAGAGAGATGTACAGAAGTTTCGTTATAAAAGGATCGTTAAACTCTTTAGACCATCGTTTAATGAATCCAAGTACACCTTTTGCCTCATTAACGATGGTATCTATGTGAAGATTGAAACAGAGTTTAGAATCAAAAAGAACGCCTAGATCCTTAACTGTTAGTATACGTTGCAAAGGGGTATTGTCGATTGTATAACTGACAAGATAAGGTGTAGAACGATTAAATGTCATAAACATACACTTTGAACAATTCAGATGCAGTTGATTGGCCGAACACCAAAGTTGCATAGCGTTCAAATCGTCTTGTAGACGAGAATGATGTAGGGGATTAGTGTATGATAGAATAAGTTTCACATCATCCGCATACATGAGTACACGGGCATGTGATATAACAGAGGGGAGATCATTTATAAAAAGAGTAAAGAGTAAAGGTCCAAGATGACTACCTTGAGGAACACCAGAAGTAACGTGAACTTGTTTAGAGGTAGTCAGCCTCAGCATTACTCTTTGGGTCCTACCTTTTAAATAAGAATTAATCCAAAGCAAAAGAGACGGAGGGAAACCTATTTGGTCAAGTTTAAAAAGTAAAATGTCATGGTGCACAGAGTCAAACGCCTTACTGAAGTCAGTATAAATGACATCAGTTTGCATTTTCGAAAGAAAAGCATCATTTACCAAGGAAGTAAACTCAAGCAGATTGGTCGTAGATGACCGATTCTTTACGAATCCATGTTGAACAGGGGAAACAACTGATTTGCAGAAATGCTGCAAATTCGAACTGATTATTTTTTCAAATAATTTAGGATTAGCGGACAGTTTTGCAATGCCCCTGTAATTTTGTATATCAGACTTTCCACCTTTCTTGTGGAGAGGAATGATATAAGATTCTTTCCAAAGAGATGGAAAGACAGAAGATTCAAGAGATAGATTAAAAAGCTTTTGCAATGGATAAAGAAGGGAAGAACTACACTCCTTGAGTAGACAACTAGGAATATTGTCAGGCCCAGGAGAGTAAGATGATTTTAAAGAGTTTATAGCTAAAAGGAGAGAGGAGTGTGAAATAATAGGAGGAGGTATAGAACTAGAGGAAGAAATAGTATAAGGGTAAGAATTATTATTAGGACAGACTGAGGAGTAAGTTGATTGGAAAAAGTTAGCAAAGAGGTTAGCAGAATCAAAGTCATTACTAGCTTTATCCATCCCGAAAGAAAAAGAAGTTGGCAAACTTGAAGATTTCCGCTTCAAGTTTACAAAATTGTAAAACTGTCTCGGATTTTGGGCAAATTGCCTTTTACAACGAGTTAGATAATTCTCATAGCATTGAGAATTCAGAAGAAAGAAGTTCGACTTGGCTATGGAATATTTAGCCAAGTCTGTACACGAACCAGACTTTTTAAACTTTTTAAAATATTTAGATTTTAAGTTTTTAATATGTGACAATCTGGGAGTAAACCAGGGTGGTTTTGAAGAAGTAGTCGAAGGAATTGACTTGGGAATACTCATATCTAAGAGGGAGTTAAGGGTGCTATAAAAAAAAGTAATAGCAGTATTTATATCAACCGAGTCATATAAGACAGACCAATCGGTTGCATAAATAAGCTGATTCAGGTGTGAATAATTTCCTTTGCGAAAGCAGCGGCGGGGCTTATTGGCTGATGAGCACGAAATGAGACGATTACAATTGAACATTGTAATCTCTAAAGTAGGATGATACACATCCTCAGGAAGAGATAAAGGAGGGGACCTAGACACATTAGAAATAAGGTAGTCGTTAACAAATACAAGGTCAAGTGTTCTATTCAAATGATTAGAAATTGAATTGATTTGAAACAACGAAAGATCAAGCTTGCAGTCTATAAAATCATGCTGTGCTGAGGGCACTAGATAATTTTCGGCAGTGAATAATGACCAAGAGATGTTCGGCAAATTAAAATCACCCAACACCATAAATAGGTCATTATCACGCACGTGTGAAGAAACTTCTTTAATACAAGTAATATGTTTTATATAAACTTGAATATCAGAAGAAGGAGGGACATAAGAGCATGTAATATAGATATTCCGTGTAGGAAAAGACACCTTAACTGAGACAATCTCAGCGTCAGTAGGCGTACTAAAACAGAAAAGTTCTGACTGGAGAGTGCCTTTAACGGCAATTAATACCCCACCACTTCGAGTCGGCCGATCATTTCTATGCAAAATAAAACTATTCGAAAATACCTCAAAATCGGATATGGTTGAATTTAACCATGTTTCTGAAAAAGCTATTATATCCGAGTCGAAGGAAGTACTGGCCATGAAAAGATTTTTAAGCTTTGAAATAAGACCTCTGACATTCTGATAATGAATACAGATTTGGTCAGAAGATGAAGTTAGTTTTTTGGGGCAGAAATGGTACCCTGTATTGAAGGGACTGGAAGGGTGACAGGCTGGTTACGCTTTTTATACCCTGAACCCATTGAAAATGGGTAAAAAGGGATCTAGCCAAGTGCCGTCTGTCTGTCCGTCCGTATGTATGAACGCAAGGATCTCAGAACCTATAAGAGCTAGAGACTTGAAATTTTAACTGTAGGTCCTCCAGGTGCCCGCGCAGATCGAGTTTGTTTCCGATAAACGATAACTTGCCCGGTATGTAAGTAATCGATAAAAATGTATATCGAAATCACGTTTTTTAAGCAATTTTGGAAAATATTATTTATTTATTTTACGTAATTAATTATTATACAAAAAAATAATATAATAACTAACGGGAGGGAGTGCTAGCTACTAAGGCCATCGACTCGACAGTTAAATTATTTATAGTATTATATGTATATTATATATATATTATTATATGCTATTTAGTATGTTATTCGTGTCTAAAAATTTGATTAGCAATTTTACATTATTGTGAGTAGGTGTGGTAAGAAGAGAGGTAGGTGGATTTGGCCAAATAGACAAGTCCTAATGTTATAAGTTGTGGGCAGTTATTCAATATGTGTTGGATTGATAATTCTCCCCGCATTTTGGGCAGTTGGGATTGGATTTTCCTTTAAGCAGGTGGTCGTGGGTTAAGGCGGGTGTGCCCAGTTCTGAGCCGGGTGATAACACTGCAATGTCTTCTGTGCCATGAAGCAGGATATCGGACGGGTTCCTTGTTCGGATTAAATTGCTTAAATCTATGGACGTAAGTGTCCCATTGTGTCATTTCGTCCCTTTTTAGGATATCCTCAATGTTGCGCCATAAGTCTTCTCTGACACCAGGGATGACTGTTAGGCAAGGAGACTGTCCAGCCAGCTTGGCCGCTTCATCTGCCAGTTCGTTACCTTTTATGCCCATGTGACCTGGCGCCCAAAGGAGTTTATTTTGGTATCGTGTTTGATGCAAAGATGTCGAATTTCGCATATCAGGCTGTTTTGGTTGTATGTGTTGTTTATGGCATTGAGAGTAGAAAGACTGTCGCTGCATATTATAAATTTTCCCTTAAGCTCGAGAGCATGTTTAATTGCTTTTAGAACAGCAACAGCTTCGGCGGAATATAAGAAAAGTATGCAGGGAGCACTCCTGATGCGACCACAGTTCTTGATTGGCTTACAACTGCGAAGCTAGTGGAGTCAATTGTTTTCGATCCGTCACTGTAGAGCCAATTCCAGTTGGGGAATTTTTCGGATTCGGCAGCTAGCATTTGCTGAAATATACTTATAGGTGGTTCTGATTTTTTAATAAGTGGAGAGAGGTGTTCACGGTGTGGTCCTGTAGTTGCCAAGGAGGGGATGGGCTGATTTTGTTCCAACGATATGGCATATCCAATTGATGTTTTTTGAAAAAACTGCAACATCTACGGATAGTAGACAAGACTTTAAATCTTCGGCGCTGCTTAACCGTTCTGTTAAAGTCTTTAAGCAGAATTGGGTTGGTCGAGCAAAGAATTTTAGGGATGAGTTTGAAAGTCAGTTGCGCAGTTCTCGTCTGTATTTCAGGAAGACCCGCTTCAGCCAAAAGGCATTTCGTCGGAGTAGTGGGAAAGGCGTCAATGCTACGCCGTACTGCTGATGGTATGCGGGGGAGAACAATTTGATGTTGGATGGCGCGCACCATCCATAGATTGCCAACCCATAGTCGATTTTGGCCAGTATTAAGGCTCTTGTGGCATGAATTAGTGATGTTGGATGGACTAGGGAACGCTTGGACCCAAGGAACTTAATGATATTAAGGCGTTTGTTAAGACTACCTCTAAGATTAACACAGTGTTGCTTAAACGTGAGTCTTCTGACGAGCGTAAGGCCAAGAACTTTAATAGTAGATGTATATTCTATTGTTATGTTATTTACAGTTAGAGTTGGATGTATACAAATATGGAACAGTTTACATTTGTTTAAAGCAAGGGTGGCTCCTGAGAGTTTTCCCCATTCTACAATATCATTAAGTATTTGTTTAAACGTAAGGAAGAGTAAATTTGTATTTTTGCAGTTACTAAAGATAATGACATCGTCCGCGTACGCGGAGAGTTGTATTTTCTTATGTTTTTGTATTATGTTATTGAGGGAGTTGAAGGCAATCATGAACAAAACCACCGAGAGTGGAGACCCTTGTGGTATGCCGTTGTGTAATTTATAGAACTTAGATAAGGTGTTATTAACTCTAACACGGATGGATCGCTTGGTCATGAAAGCCTTCACGAGATTGAAGGTCTTAGGACCAACCCCCCACCGGGAAAGTTGCTCCAGTACTGTGTGCACTCCAACGCGCTCAAATGCCCTTTCGAAATCAGTAGCCAGGATGGTTACATGATTTCTGGTTGAAAGGGCATCTGACGCGTAATGATGGATATGCCATAGGGAGTCAATGGTACTGTGCTGTTGTTTGAATGCAGTTTGGTTGGGGCTGATAAGTTTATTTTTGGATATGAACCACATGATTCTTTTGGCAAGAATTTTTTCCAGTGTTTTGCTCAAGCAGGAGAGTGGGGATATGGGGCGAAAGGATGATAATTCGTGGGAAGGTTTGTTTGGTTTAAGGATTGGGATAATAGTAGCCATTTTCCAAGCGTGCGGATAGTTACCCCCTTCTAACATTATGTTGTACATTTCTAGTATTCTTTTCTTTCCTTCTATTGGTAAGTTTCGAAGCATATTGTACGAGATGCGGTCATACCCAGGAGATTTCCCTTTAGCATGTTGAAGGGCTAATTCTAGTTCCATCAGTGTGAACTGAGATTCAAGGTACTTAGAATTTGAGGATATGTGGTTGGGCAGATATGCCTGAGAGAGAACGTTTTCCTTATTAACTTTATACGCATTTGAGAAGTTTTCATCCCTGGAATAATTGGACCACATAGCTCCAAATGCATTGCCAATATCTACTGAATTTTGGAGCTCTACATTGTTGTCTCTGATGGATTTAAAGGGCCCTGGGAAAATACCTACTAATTTGTTGATATCGGCCCATATTTTTTTGGTTGTGGAAAGTGGGTTTATTTTAGAGGTGAAACTGCTTAAAGATTCTCGTTTTGCCCTAATAGCTTCTCTTTTAAACAGGGCTCTCGCTTTTTTGTAAGCTACTAGATTGGTACAGTTTTGAGAGGATTTATATATGTGCCAGAGAACTTGCTTTTGTTTTCTCAGATCTTGGAGACTTGGGCTGAACCAAGCGGGGTACCTTATCTGTTTTTTGGGATTAGTTTGTGGAATGGCTACGTTGGCTGCTGTTTTTATGGTTTTCGTAATTCTGGCAGCGAAGAGGTTCAGATCGTTGGTCGAGGGAAACTGAAAATGATTTTTACAGACAGATTGGAAGGTACTCCAGTTGGCATGGTCGGTTTTGAACCTAATTGGAAGCGGGAATTTTTCAGGTTTAATATGTGTGCGAAGGTTAATAGTAATAGGGAAATGATCGCTCCCGTGTAAGTTTTGGCCAATGGACCATTTACAGAATGGTACCAGGGTTGCGGACGCCATACTTAGGTCGATGTTAGTAAAGGAGTTGTGGGTAGAATGGTGGGTGGGAGAGCCGTCATTTAGAATGGCTAAGTTTGTTTTGACTATAAGATCTTCAACCTGATAACCTTTGGGATTCTGGGAGCAGGACCCCCAAAGCGGACTCCAAGCGTTAAAGTCCCCTACAAAAACTATAGGTTTTTGGGCTGACTCTATAATATTTATTAAATCTGTAGCTAATAGTCTTTGGTTGGGGGGTATATAAGAATTAAATATTATTATATTCGGGTGGGATAAAAGCTCAATGCCCATGGAGCAAGTGGGTGAGATCAAATTGATAGTTTTGTGTGGGATGTTTTGCCGTATAAGTATACCAACGCCATGCTTTGCATGGAGAATGGAAGAATTGTTGAAAAAATAACCAATAAATGGTTTGGGGGTTGCAACTTGAGAATTATTAAACTTAAGATTAGTCTCTTGTAGGCACATAATATCCGGATTGGCTTTTTTAATTAATAATGAAAGTTCAATGTAATTGTTGAGGTATCCGTTTATGTTCCATTGTAGAATCTTAAGGGTCATTGGAAGAGATAAAGTGGATATTATATGCAATGGAAAAAGTTAAGTTCAGTTTATATATCAGAAACATCCATAGGATCATCTGATATGTTGATATATTCATTTTGTTTTAAATTGGTAGAAGTAGTTGGGAGGTTTGAATTAGAATTATTTTTATTGTTTTTGGATTTAAGTTGTTTTAGGAATTGAGTAGTTTTAGGCGAGAGGCCAAGACTCTCGTAGTCATCATCGAATGTTCCGTTTGTGTTATTATACCCTGAACCCATTAAAAATGGGTAAAAGGGGTATTATGTTTTTGTGCAAAATCCAAATGTATGTAACAGGCAGAAGGAAGCATCTCCGACCCCATAAAATATATATATTTTTGATCAGCATTACTAGCCGAGTCGATCTAGCCATGTCCGTCTGTCTGTCCGTCCGTCCGTCCGTCCGTCCGTCATGTATGAACGCAAGGATCTCAGAACCTATAAGAGCTAGGGACTTGAAATTTTAGATGTAGATGCTCCTAGTTCCTACGCAGATCGAGTTTGTTTCCAATAATCGATAACTTGCCCCGTTTCCAAGTAATCGATAAAAATGTATATCGATATCATGTTTTTTAAGCAATTTTGGTAAATAATAAGAGCTAGAGTTACCAAACTTGACATGTAGCTTCTAGAAAAGTATATATATATCGATTATCTTTCATTTTATACCTATCGCCACCTCCCCGCTACTCTCTATCTATAAGCGCGCGCTGCATTTGGTGTTGGAATATGAGGGTTCAGGGTATCCCCTAGTCGGGAGCTCCCGACTAGAACCTCTTACTTGTTATACCCTGAACCCATTAAAAATGGGTAAAAGGGGTATTATGTTTTTGTGCAAAATCCAAATGTATATAACAGGCAGAAGGAAGCATCTCCGACCCCATAAAGTATATATATTCTTGATCAACATTAATAGCCGAGTCGATCTAGCCATGTCCGTCTGTCTGTCGTCTTCCGTCCGTCCCCCGTCCCGTCCCCGTCCGTATGTATGAACGCAAGGATCTCAGAACCTATAAGAGCTAGGGACTTGAAATTTTAGATGTAGGTGCTCCTAGCTCCTACGCAGATCGAGTTTGTTTCCGATAATCGATAACTGTGCCCCGTTTCCAAGTAATCGATAAAAATGTATATCGATATCCTGTTTTTTAAGCAATTTTGGTAAATAATAAGAGCTAGAGTTACCAAACTTGACATGTAGCTTCTAAAAAAGTATATATATATCGATTATCTTTCATTTTATACCTATCGCCACCTCCCCGCTACTCTCTATCTTTAAGCGCGCGCTGCATTTGGTGTTGGAATATGAGGGTTCAGGGTATCCCCTAGTCGGGAGCTCCCGACTAGAACCTCTTAACTTGGTTTTTTTTGTGTTGCTGGATGTTGCATGATAATGTCAGCAGATGCCTGGTAAGAAGGTGTTCAGTTGATGATGTTGTCGGCCTCGCTTTGATTTTTAACTAGCATCAGGCATTGTGTAAGTATGCCCGTACACGCAAAGCTGGGTGATGGAGGTGTTATGTTTTTGGATATTAGACGTAATGCGTTGTAAACGGTAATACAGGCAGAAATCTGAGATTTTTTTCTCGTCGCTTTTGGATGCGATTACAATGTACTTCTTGGTTTTCGGGAGATATTGTTGGCCGAGTTCGGGGAATGTGCATGTCCGACTGTCTGTCCGTCCGTCCGTTTGTCTGTCACGGGCGGCCATCCGTATGTATGCAACGCAAACTGATTGCCCCTCAGATTTGGGGCCGGAGGGGAGGCCCCATAGTGAGATAAATAAAGGTTTAGCTATGTAGATGCAAAAACCTAACTGCACTTGGGCAGATGAATGTGAGAAAAAACAATCAATGACTTGACCGCGTGGTTCGCAAAGAAATACACCGATTAGACATTGCTGATAAGAAAACTGACGTCTGCCCGCAACGAGAGCTAGCCGAAGACTGAATTTTGGAAAATAATAAGAGCTAGAGTCACCAAACTTGACATGTAGCTTCTAGAATAGTATATATATATCAAGTATCTTTCATTTTATACCTATCGCCACCTCCCCGCTACTCTCTATCTATTAGCGCGAGCTGCATTTGGTGTTGGAATAAGGGGGTTCAGGGTATCCCCTAGTCGGGAGCTCCCAACTAGAACCTCTTACTTGTTTGGCTTGAACTCGTGAACAATCATGTGTGGAGGCCAAAATTTGGGATCACATATGATTGGGAACATATCATGTGAAACATTTATTTTGAATGATGATATTTCACCGTTTCTATGCGAATTAGTCTCTCAGTTTTAAAGATATCTTTATGAAACTTTGCATGAGTCCCTCTATGGACGCAGTACATATGTCAAAACTGACTGGATCGGACCACTACACTATATAGCAACCATAGGAACGATCTGTTGAAAATAAAGTGGTTGTATGGAAAACTTTTTTGTTTTTTTAAGATATATTAACCAAACTCGGCAATTATCTTATACTTATACACCGGAGTACTATACAATGTAGCTGCCATAGGAGCGACCGGTCGAAAATTAAGTTGTATGGAAAACTCTTTGTTTTTCAAGATATCTTAACCATACTTGGTATTATCTATTTTCCCTGCGCTCCTTAGGTACGGGCAAAGCACTATGAACATAATGAAAAGGTTGGATCTGCATTTTTAAATCTTTTTTAATAAATAACAGTGCACTATACGCATGCCACAGAGACAAAAGAAAAAGTAAAGATCATAGAACATGCTCTGAATAATTCATAAATGTCAGCCGAGAGGAAAATGACAACGAGGGCGTTCTGTGCTAGTGTTATATTTAATAAGCTATTGCATGGGCTGGAAAGTAACACAATTCAGACAAAGGGGCAAGGCTATCAGAAATTCGAAAAACCCCGCCCACCTTGTGTGTATGTGAGCAGCGCATTGTACACGCAACGCGGCAAAGCAAATTTTGAAAAATATCGCGGCCAACTTTCACGCGGTCGTTTTTCTACTGCCTCTTTGGCTTAATCATTTAATAAAACATATATGCTGACGATTCAACGAAAACGTGTAAGTTTACACGGGTTCCTTCAGCGTTATGCGATCGACCCATTTACAATTACTGTTGTCGCCCCTCGTCCTTTTCCTTCTATTGCCGATGAGGCTACTCTACCACAATTTTAATTATGTCAATTTCTTTTGAGCATACCTCTAAACATTTAGTACGTTGTTGAATATTGTTTGGGGAATAGACTATTTTTTATGGGCCCAGCTTCGTGGTTTACTGTTTAACATAATAGAGTTTTATATTTAGAAACCAAAATTCAATTTTAGCTTCACGTGCTTAACAATTTATTTGTTTTACACGTTAATGTCTATCGAATTGTCTAAGATAAATTATTTAAATTTTTCGGAAAATAAATCTATTAAAACACAATTTTTTCATTTTTGATATTAATAAATATAACCTCGGACCTGAAGTCAGCTTATTAAATATTTAGTCTCAAGTTAATAAAGTTAAATTGTGTTTCAGGTATGTTCTTAATTCACTGTCTCTCTTTGTTCAAGTTTTCATCTGTTCATAGATTTTATTGCTAAATTTATATCACCAAAAATCATGCAACGATCTGATAACAGAGACAACTCAGTTTTTTGGGAGCACCTGTGGCCATATGGTTTTTCTCTAAGAATAACTTCGGACTTTCCAGCCCAGAAATACTTATTCCTTCTTTCTCCACCTAACCAAATCCCAAAATCACATCAAATACCATACATATGCCGTCATTGTCTGAGAATTGCATTCGCACAGTGTGACTGTGTGCGTGGAATGTATTTCTGTTGCAGTTTCCGGCTGTTACAATCAGAAGTGAAGCTGTTCAGAAATGCCGTAAAAGAAGCAGAGTGCTCCAATAATCAAAGGCAACGTGGTCGCAGTGTTTTGCATATTTTGTGCACCCCTTACCACTACCCACAAGTTTCCCTTTCGCGTTTGAGTCATTATACCCTTACAGAGGGTATTATAAATTTGTCGTGAAATGTGTAAAGCATAGAAGAAGACATCTCCGACCCCATAAGGTATATATATTCTTGATCAGCATCAATAGCCGAGTCGATCTAGGCATGTCCGTCTGTCTGTCCGTCCGTCCGTATGTATGAACGCAAGGATCTCAGAACCTACAAGAGCTTGAGACTGAAATTTTAGATATAGGTCCCTAGTGCCTAGTGCCTGCGGAGATCGTTTTTGATTCCGATAATCGATAACTTACTCCGTTTTCAAGTAATCGATAAAAATGTATATCGAAATCCTGTTTTTTAAGCAATTTTGGTAAATAATAAGAGCTAGAGTCACCAAACTTGACATGTAGCTTCTAGAATAGTATATATATCTGCATAAGGTGTTGGAAGACGAGGGTTCAGGGTATCCCCTAGTCGGGTGCCACCGACTAGAACCTCTTACTTGTTACCCATGGGTTCAGGGGATAAAAATACTGTTTATCAAGATATCTTGACCAAACTCGGCATTTATTAATTTCACTATGCTCCTCATATATATGCATAATCCTATTGAGATCGGACCACTATATCATATAGCTACCAAAGGAACGATCGGTCGAAAATTAAGTTGTTGTATGAAAAACATTTTAGTTTATCAAGATATCTTGACCAAACTTGGCATTTATTAGTTTTACTATGCTCCTTATATACACATTACAGCCTTTTAAGATCGGACCACTATATCATATAGCTGCCATAGGAACGATCGGACGAAAATTAAGTTGTTGTGTGAAAAACATTTTTGTTTTTTATGATATCGGGACTAAACTCGGCATTTATAAGTTTAACTATGCTTCTCATATATATGCAAAATGCTATGAACATCGGCTCACTATATCATATAGCTGCAATAGGAACGATCGGTCGAAAATTAAGTTGTTGTATGGAAAACTTTTTTGTCATACAACATATTTTGATTAAACACGGCATTTTCACTATGATCCCTTCATTTTTGCAAAATCTGTTCTACATCGGACTACTATATCATACATATATCTGCCATAGGAACGATCGGTCGAAAACTAGGTTTTTTTATAAAAAACCTTTTTTGTTTATCAAGATATCTTGACCAAACTCGGTATTAACTATTTTCCCTGTGCTTCTTAGATACGGGCAAAGCACTATGAGCATTATACAAAAGTTTGGGTCTGCAAGATATTAGATCTTCGACGTGCCGAAGATAGCCTTTCTTTCTCGATTTCATTTGCAATACTTCTCAATTGTTGTCGCTGTGAATATTACACATGTCGGTATGTCGTTGGGGCCAGAAGTAAATGCATTAGTATATATACATCGCCATATATATGACCTTGGGTAGCGGGGTGTTTGCCATTGCCATCTAGTAAATCATAATCACGTTCTTTGTAGATTTATTGCATACTCGAATAGTTGCGAAATGGCCGTCGATACATTTGTATTTAAAAAAGTATTACTGACATTTTAGCTATAATTCAATTACTTTTTCTTCTTGTCTAAAAAAAAGTAAGTTTTGAGTAGCATTTCTAAATATATCCAAAAAAATGTTTCTAATATCATAAATTCATTTTTATAATAAATTCTATTTAGCATCCGTAAATATATTGCTTGATGAACAGCGTGTTAAAAAATTGAAACCTTCAAGAATGCAATTCGGTAAGCAACATTTTAATTCAAAGCTCGATTTGGGATTTGTGTTTTTTGTGCCAAATTCACTTTAGGGGTCAGTGCGACCGATGGCTGTTTCAACAGGAACTGATTGAAATTCCAACTGGGCCCTATAGATGGTCATGGCTGCAATTTATTTTTATACCCTGAACCCATTGAAAATGGATAAAAAAGGGTATATTGTATTTGTGCAAAATGCAAATGTATGTACCTGGCAGAAGGAAGGACGGACAGTCGGACGGACGGACAGACGGACAAGCAGACAGACGGACATGGCTAGATCGACTCGGCTATTGATGCTGATCAAGAATATACATATATACTTTATGGGGTCGGAGATGCTTCCTTCTGCGTTTTACATACATTTGCATTTTGCACAAATACTATAGGGTATATACTTTTTACCCATTTTTTTTTTACCCATTTTTAATGGGTTCAGGGTATAATAACGAGATAGAAAGTATATCCTTGCGTTCATACATACGGACGGACGGTTGGATGGACGGACGACATGATAAACGGACATGGCTCGGATCAACTCGGCTATTAATGCTAATCAAGAATATATATACGTTAAAGAGATGCTTCCTTCTGACTGAACATACAATGGCGAGTTTGCTCAAGATATAATACCCCTTTTACCCATTTTTAATGGGTTCAGGGTATAAAAATGTTCCATACATAAGCCCACATTTCGGCCCATCGTTCCTTTGCCATTATATAATGTAGTGGTCCGATTTGGTCGGTTCCCACATACATATGTACTGCCGGCAAAAGAAATATGGCGATAGCGTTAAAGTTAAATGATAAAATCGCATAAAAAGTAACAACTATTATTCAACCATGTCAAGTCAGATTGTTGATGCCAATAAAGAATATATATACTTTTTGATTTGGAGATGTCTCCTTCTATGCGTTGCATATTGTCATCAAGGATAATTATTATTATAATTATAATTTATTATGATTATTGTGGGCTTAACTATAAACAGTAATCAAAAGAATACAAAAAGTTAAAAACAACCATACTAGACTACATATCCATATCTTAGTATCTAAACGATTGGCAATTTTTCATTGCAACATGTACTGACAGTTATGGACTTTGTATATCTCTTTGATTTATGGAGTGGAATTAAAATATCCCATTTATTTTGACAATTCGCTGGAAAAATCGATAATTTTTAAAATTTTAATATCTTTAAAATAAGGGTAGAGTTAAGAAAGTATATTGGCTTGATCAATTAAGGCAAGACAATAACCGCCCGAATAAATATAAATGTGTTTGTTTGTAATTGTGGTCTGATTCAAACCTTTTACTAAGGCACAGGGAAACTTTTCTCAAAATTAGACACAGTATTGACAAAGCCTATTTATTTTATACTAGCGGGTATAACACGGCCTTGCCCGTGGCACGTATGTTATAAAATTAACGTTCTCAAAAAACTGAGCGGACGGTAAACAAAAAACTTTCATGCTAAAGTTTTCCGCCAATTGACCACTGTTGCGGGTGGAATTTCCCAAATCGCTCAAACACGTATACATTTATTTCTTATGTAGAGCTCTGAAAATAGGTTTGAATCAAATCGCACAAAACTTAAAACTTCACCAAAAATATCATTGAATTGCAATTTCCTCCGAGGAAGCTTTGATTTTGCGAAAATTGTGAAACGCGTCCCAAATGATTTTTAGTATAGATCTTTGGATATGATTTTGAACGCGAAACCCACCAAATCTTTGACCCCCATTTGCACCAAGGAGAAATGGATTTTTCGAAAAGTGTGAAACACCCCCAAATGAATTTGAACAATGATCTTTGCAATTGAGTTTATGGCCGATCGGATGGTAAATACAAACTTTTTTCGCACACAACGACTTATGCATATACATGCACACAGATAACCTTGTGAATATACGATATTTCAAATTTACTTGTGGGGATAGTAGTAGAAGTGTGCCCTAAAATCTTAACAAACCAAAATACTTGCATAGATTCGAAATGACTTCCACACTTTGAATGCGTACACCGCGTACCGCATTCAGCCTATTCAAGTAGCTCTCTATATATTAAACTGTTGGTCCTGACGGACTGAATGATTGGTGAACAACGCACAGGTCTAACCGTAAGAGCTAGTAAGCCTTACTTTGCACCTCCATGACATCACAGTCTTGTGACCGTAGTTACCTTATGTGCACAGTAAGGAGGGGTTTTGGGAAATTTTAACCGCAAGTGTGGGAAAATCACGAAAAACGAAGGAATTTTTGTTTTTACCATCCAATCGGCCTCAAAATCATTAATACAAATCTTTGTTAAAATTCATTGAGGGGTGGAAATTTTGATATGTGAGGATTCGATCACAAATTAGTTTCTAAGGATCTTCACAGAAATAAAATTAAACACGTCTTTAATAAACGAAAGCTCATATTTTGAGACTAACATATGCGGCAAATTTTGATTCCAATTTAAGGTTCTTTAACGTTGGACCTTAAACTAATTTTAAAATATCTATTTAAATATGAATTTAGACGTCGAGTTTAAGAAAAAGTAAAATTTTTAATCGAGTTAAAGCTTGTGATACGTGCGCAGCAACTGATTGATTGGTAATTAATGCACATTTC